>CM076579.1:643866336-644156401 GCA_034641835.2 Pinus albicaulis
TACTTTTCAAGCCTTTCATAGACCCCATAGCCCAATGGTTTAAACCTCTCTTACTCTATATGTTCTACTTGACAAGCAACCTAACCAAACAAAACAAAACAAAAAAATTCTATCATTTCAACTAGCCTAAAATCAATACCCTAAAATCAATCAAGTTACACCTTTTACACAAATATAGATAGATCCCTCTCTGAGTCCAGGAAGGCTAGGTCCTAGGACTCCAAAGTTTGTTTTATGTTACCCTTGTTCAATTTGGTCTTGCCAATGTGACAAATTACAAGGACCTAACATAATGGCGACTCCACTGGGGATCTGAGTAAGTAACAAATTCAATATTCCTGAGGAACTCACAAATCCCCTGTCAAACTTAGATAAATCAAGTGTTAGCCAAGAATGGTATTTGGTTGATTCTCCATACTAACATAATGGAGACTCTGCTGGGGACACTTATTGAAAATATTAGTGTTATATAAAGAACTCAGAAAACCCAAAAAAATCTTAAGATTAGTATCTGGTTGCTGATGGTGGACAATAGCCTGCTTTAAGAAAGTTGAAATCTTCCACCTGGCGACTCCACAACTCTCAGTAGGCCTAAAGACTCCACTGGTAGAAGAATCTAGATTGGTTATAAATATGCAGTAATCCTTTCCTCTGGCTATTTTACAAAAATGAATCCAAGGATACAACACAAGTATGCTCCAATGTACAGAGATCACATTCATGGACTCCCCCACAAAATGCCTCAAATAAATTGGGACACAAACCTGCCTGTGTTTCAAGATGAAAATTTTAATGACCCCTTGTTACATCTCATTAAATTTCATATACATACATGGAGGTTAAACCTTAAATGACATGAGGACTGCCTCATGAAAATTTTCATGGTGACGTTAGAAGGGGAAGCAAGGGAATGGTATGAAGGGCTGCAACTTGGTAGTTTGTTCTCTTTAAAGGATTTCCACAAGGTGTTTTATGAGCATAATAAAGAAAATTATCCATCTCTATCATTAGCTGAAAATTGTTGTGATCAATCCGGAGATCTCATACAATACCTTGCAAATATTGATGAAGATTTGGGAAATTGGCAATATGAGGATCTATTAGAGGCAATTCAAGAATATCATGCTCAAGTTAACTGTCATGAAAATCAGGAGAAATTGGTTGAGCATGAAATAAATCAAGGAAAAGAAGAGAATCCACAGGATCTCTCTGAAAGGACAATTGATGATTCAACTGCTCCTTTGTTTGAGGCTCAAGAAGACATCCAACCTTATGATATTTCACAAGAGAAAGAAAACCACTGTGTTTCAATCCTAGGAAAAGAAGAAGCTATTGGACACAAACACTCTCCTTTTAATCCCAACTACCATAGATCAAAAAATAAACTTATAGGTCAACATATGGTGGAGCAATCTGTTGATCTAGTGTACATATTGGATAACATTCCTTATACGAACAAGCTACCCAAGTATGATCAATATGATGATGATTATGTTCTCCAGACTCAAGCTAACACTATAGAAAAATTAGTAACTAGTTTGTGGGACAAAGAAAGTCATTTTCAGCAGCTCAAATATAGTGATCGGCAAATACAAATTAACTATGAGAGTGAAGAAGAAAGTGAAGAAATTTTGGAAAGAGGGGAAGGATCTTTACCTCTTTGTTGTGCTTCATTTCAATTCATTAAAGAAAATCTTAATACAATCAGAAATCAACAGTCTTTGGGTATTGTTATTAACAACAAAGAAGACGTTCAACCTCATTATCAGTCTTCATAGCAAAAATAAAAAAAATTATATCCAATACAAATAAAACAAGGATTGCCTCCTCCTTTATTTGAAGAAGAGATCTATCATATTATGAACATGCAGCCAGCCTCTAAACTTTTATATAAAAATATTATTTCTATCTGTTCTACTGTTGATTTATGTATTTCAGCCTTGCCTCATGAACAAACAAGAGAACATATTGATACTCGGGCTAAACTGCTTTCTCAAGAAGAGTTATTTCCAAAGAGTGCTCCTGCTCATCAAAATTATGGCTTTCAGACAGAACTCATCCCTCTCAATCAGAGCATATCAGGTTTTCTAGAGGACAACATTGCAATATATTATGAGGCTGCCAAGACAGATTATCATGAAGAGGGGGAAGAGATTCATTCTAAAAAAAATCCCAAGCTTAACAAGATGGAGCAAGGAATGGTCTTGGATACAGCTGATTATTCAAATCCTCAGAGCTAGGCATTATTTCAAGATACCTTTGCTATTTTCTTAGAGGCATATAAATAAGGAACATGCTATGCCAGGAATGGTTTGTTGCAGAGTGTAAAGAAGACCTTGAGCACTTATATTCAAAAGCAAGTGACATGGGAGTAGCCTTTTTGTTTTTCCAGCATACCTAAAGGGCTAAATGAAAATAAATCATCTAGTCACTTACTTGATTAGCTGCATTGGAGAAGGGAGTTCACCTAGCAAAAATATACCTCCAAGTTGGACTAGGATAGATAGGTATTGCAAATAAGCTCAACACTATGAGCATCTTTTTAGTTTTGGATTATTTTGAAAAAAATAACAAAATGAGAAAAGAGGGCAGATAAAAGAAAAGGTAATGCCCAATACCAAAAAAGAATGTATTTGAAAGTTTTCAATTCCAAATGCCACTGCTTTTTGACAAAAAAGGTCTTGTTCAATCACACAACCTAATCATGATTGTACAAATTTTGAATTCTTCCTGATAAGTTAGAAAATGAAGATTTGCCAAATTGTCTAAAATTGGATTATCACTAGTAAGATATGAAAAGATATTGGTTCCAAAGTTCAAATATGAACCAAAACGAAAGAGAGGGATGAATAACAAATGCCAGATTAGAGCCCTCAGTTTTTAGTTTTACCTTTTGCAAGAACAAAATCTATGTGAAGCTTGTCCGAAATGCCATAGTTCATGACAAATCAAACTACTTAATCTTGATTAGGTCATGCTTTCAATTTCCAATTGATATATTAGAGAATGAAAATAAATCAAACTGCTTAATCTTGATTAGGTCATGCTTTCAATTTCCTGCTGATAGATTAGAGAATGAAAATCTATCAAACTGTTTAATCTTGACATATAAGTAGATTAGGTAGAGAATAAAAGAGCTCATTAGTCTAATTTGAGCTCTTGGAAGTTATAAGGGTAGACATAAATATTTTTTTCTTCCAAAAGAAAAGATAATGTTCAGGGCTTGCCAATCCAAATGCACTCAATTGAAGAGAGAATGTTATGAAAATTATTATGGGTAGGTAGAGTTGATATTAAATAAATCATGTTTTTTCATATTTTAAGATCACAACTTCAAAGAATAGGAGTAAATTAGCAAGTGCAAAAAGAGGGATATGCCAAGTACAAGTAAGGTACTGGTCTTCAAAACTCAGAGATCTGAACTCTGAGGTTCTGGACACGTCCTGAAAGGAGATGCCCTCCCCAAGTGGAGCCACTATTATTCATCAATATTTTTCACTATATTTAGATGACTATAGGATGGTTTTAGATTTCTGAAAACAATATTCCTTGAATATCTTGAGTTTCAAAAATCTCACTGCCTTCATTATCCTTACAAACCTATTTTCACTATTCCTCATTTGGTCTTCTCAAAGTCACCTTGTTGCTCCTAAAAACTCCTTTTGAGCTTATTCCTCTCATTTTCAACCTCCTTCCCTGCCTATAACCTCATTACCCCATTTTCCCCTATCAATAGACTCCATCCTCCCTCTAGGGTTTCTTGTTGCTAAATCACTCCCATGTCCCTTGGGGTATAATAACCTATAACAATGCTCTATTTTCACTTGAAAGTATGCAAGTCAAATTTCAGACAAAATTAGGTCAAAGGACACTCACATTAGGTCATTAGGGTTTTGTACCTTTCAAGGTCATCCTTGGATGTTTGAGGCACTAATTTTCCTTTTCTAGAATCTGACTCAGATGTAATAGAATTTCAAGACATGATTATTCAAGAAGGACCTAAAATTTCCAAGGAGGATTTTCTTCTCAGTCCAGAACCTGCAAGTAAGAAAATGGGATAAAATTTGGCACTTCTGTAGAAGTGTTGGAAGATTTATCAGCAGAAGGTACTGACTATGTAGGCTATCTACTTCTAAATGAAAACAATTTACAGCAAGGGAAAGAGTAAAAACTTAGGTCTTGTAGATGACTAGGGTTTGTAAACTTGTTAAGTCCACTTGAGTGCCAAAGTAGTGTTTACTTGCAGGAAAATGACATGGAGGAAGCACACAAGGCCAATTTTGCTTCAAATTGTGTTTCTGAACAAACAAAGATAAATTTGACAAAATTGAAAGAGGTTTTTGTCAATCATAGGTAAAGGAATAAAAAAATCCTTCATATTTTACATAGGTATCATGGTTTGGGAGAAATTTTAAATTTACAGGTGCTACAAGAGGTTTGCTGCACTTTTAGAGTGACCTTGGAAGAATAAAATTTTCTCATAGCTAGAGTGTCCAAATTACTTTATTTATGATTAAAATGACAACTAGACTAGAATAGATTTCCAATAAGCTATCATGAGCTCAATTTGGAGTTGAGGAAGGCCTCCAAATGTTGTCCGCACCAGCACTATGCATTTCTACACCATCATTCAACACTTTTTGACCAGTCTGGGGAGAATCAGCTTTTGATAAGTCAAAAAAACTTCAATAAGAAAGAAAAAGATATATTTGGAAATTACACTTCAAGATATTTCCAACGAGCTATCCCAGACCCAATTTGGACACCGGGAAGACCTCCAAAAGTGTTCTGCAAAATAGCGTTACGTTTTTTCATCCTGGCGCTGCGCGCTTAGCACTTGGCACTGCGCGTTTGCACCCACGCTGCACGCTTGGAGCTTGGCATTGCGCCCTTGCCAGAGAAGTTTTCTGATTTTTCCAACCACTCAAATCACATCAAATTGCCTTCAAATATTTTCCAAGGTCATCCAAGCAACCTCAAGTGGTAAATACATGATATGAACCCTATTTTTATGCCATTTGGTGAATTCTTAATCAATGGAAATGAAACCCTAAAATGAAACTCTAATTTTTAAGCTTGAAATCATTGTTTCATTCCTATTTCATCCTCCTTGAAGAAAATCAGTCATAAGCAAGGGTCATTACATTCCTTGAGGGTTGTCATTGAGTTAGTTTTCCTCTCACTCATTTCCTACACCTATACCCATTCACTCATTCCCTTTATTTTCAAAGCTTCCATTTCATTCCTTCCCCTCATTCATTTCACCTTTAGCCCTAGGGCTTCCAAAATAGAGTTTAACATGTCTGAGGAAGAAGACAGTGGTATGGAGGCACAAATTCCAAGGAATACCTTCATCATGAGCAAGAGAGAGAGAGATTAACAGATGGAATTGGATGACCAAGATGATCATGAGGCCTCAAAGATGATCATCAAAGAGAAGGATTCCATGATCAAAGAATTGCAGGACAACAAGGCAAAAGCCCAATTTTTCATATCATTCTTAGGACAAGAGAATAATCAGCTAAAGGAAAAGCAAGTTCTCATGGAGTTAGAGCCACTAAAGGAAAAAATACAAGACATCAAGAGTAAGGAAATGATGGCACCTAATGACTTTGACCATTATGATTCTCAAACCATCAAGTCAAGACCAAAAAGAAGAGGTCTTAAGAGAGCTTTAGAGCAGGAAAAAAATGAGGCAAAGAAACTTAGTTTTGAGAAAAATATTGCTAAGGAATTTAAATATGTCAGAGAGGTATGGATATACATAGTTAGCCTACACCTTGAGAAGCTCCTCCATAATGCAAACAAAGACAATGAGATGCTCAGACACATGTCTAACAAGTACATCACTAGAAACAAGGTCTGCAACATCAAAATCAGGCAATTGAAGAACAAAATGAAGGAAACCCTAGCCAAGAAAAATGAGAAGGAGAAGATAAATATTCTTGATTAGGTGTCCCTCCAAGCATCCCAACCATGATCAGTAAAGAAAAATCCATTTTTGGCACTTTGGTGCAAATTTTGAATTTTTTTATAATTCAGTGTAGAAAATTGGCCAAACGCGCAGCACCACTGGCGCTGTGCTCTTTTTTGGGGCACTCAAATTCAAAAATCAACATATTCATGTTCCTCATGCAAATGAAATCATCCTTAGAAAATTTAAAATCATTTTGAGCAAAATTGGTCCCTCAAAAGGACTAAAAACCACCAAAAAATCACCTCTCTGCCCTCTTTTCAGCACTAGCACTACGCATTTGGAAGTATTGGGAGAAATGGTTTTTTACAAGGAAAATAGGCACCATTTTTCAAAGTAAATATAGATCTGAAAACTAGATAGGTCAGGCTTTCCAATGAGCTATCATGGAGATCATTTGGAGACCGGGAAGGCCTCCAAACATCAGCTACAAAACAAGAAATATTCCTAGTCTTTGCGTTGCGCGTTTGCACTGGGGCTACGCCCTTGTACCTTGGCACTGCGCCCTTACCAGAAAGTCAAAAAAAGACATTAGAAGTTATTGAAAAATATATTTTTAAGGCCTTAAGGACAAATATCTCCAAAATTAGCTTAGAAGTTATGTTAGAAGTTATTTTTGTAATGAATAAGTCTCAGATATTTTGCCTTGGGCATTGCATGGTCTCAAAGGTCAAAATACATTAACTATTGTCATAAATAAAATTTGAAACCTTAGCTAGGGTTCACCTCCTCATTTTGAAGATAAATACTACATGTATGCTTGAGGTTAGTTTTTGGTTGATTATCGAGATGAAAATTACATAGACTTGGAGTTGTGAAGAAATTGGCTTTGGAGCTTTGCGACTGTTTTGGATGGAATGTCAATGGATCAAGCACATTCATAGCATTCATGAAATTTGTTGAATGGTGATTTTTTTCTTATCTTGCACTTGTTTCCTTCTGTTTTCATATTGTTTCATCTTTTCTCTTGCAATAGATCAGAAAATTTAGGTTAAGATATGTTGTTAGAGGCACCTTAAGTTTGTCTACTTCAGTTGCTCAAATGTTTTCCTCTGCTAGGTCTGATTGGATAATTCTTAATTTCTCTCTGATTCCACTTATCTTGTTGTCTTGAAAATGATTTAATGGAGTGAAACCAAAGAAGTTTATGTTATGACCTGTCCTTTGGTGTGGCTTAAAACATTGTTTTTAAGACCTTTTCTTTGAATTTTACTGATTAAGGTTTGGCTAAAGAAGTTTATGGTTTGCCCTGTCCTTTAGTCCATCTTGAATAGTCACTTTGAAGGTCTTTATAGTCTGATTGAAGAAACTTAGGAGTTCCATTCTCTTTGATTATCACTTATGTGTTATCTTGAATGTTTTCTTTCTCTTAAGGTAGATAGCTAGAGAATTTAGGAGTTCCTTGCTCTTAGGGTTTGTTGGATTGTTGTTTTAAAAGTTTACTTGGTAAAGTCTGGTCAAAGAAGTTTATGGTGTGACCTGTCCTTTGATTATTTCTAAAGCATAATACTCTTAAAAGACTCTTCTTGTTATAGTATATGTTAAAGGATTCTTAATTGCCCTTTAAACCTACTAAATTCACCATTTAATGTTCATTTCACACCCACCTAAGCTATTAAGATCCATTTGGCTTTGTTAACTTGCCCTATGAAACACCCTTGATTCATTGTTTTAATTTTAGAGCCTTTCATAGACCCCATAGCCAAATGGTTTAAACCTCTCTTACTCTATCTGTTCTACTTGACAAGCAACCCAACCAAACAAAACAAAACAAACGGACCCTATCATTTCAACTAGCCTAAAATCAATACCCTAAAATCAATCAAGTTACACCTTTTACACAAATATAGAGAGAGCCCTCTCTGATTCCAGGAAGGCTAGGTCCTAGGACTCCAAAGTTGGTTTGATGTTACCCTTGTTCAATTTGGTCTTTCCAATCTAACAAATTACAGGGACCTAACAATTTACAAGTGTACAACCATCAGAGTTCAAAAGAGTTCCATAAACCCAAGTTTGAGCCTGTATAGTACCCTAGGCTCAACTGTCCTCAACTTGACATATTAATTAAAAAGTTATAATCTCAACTTAAGCATTGGTTCCTCCTCTAGCTGAATCACTTTATACGTGGTATGTTCCAAGAGGATTTACATACATACATACATACATACATACATACATACATACATACATATATATATATATATATATATATATATATATATATATATATATACAACTATAATAATGCAGTGGATGTGAATTGAATTTTCATCGCATAGTCAGTACTTGTAAGAGGTTAAAGTTAAATTTTTTTGGGGGGGATGTGGATGCTTAAAAAATAGAACTGGTTAATGACTCTCACATGCAAAACTAACTAGTTAAACTTATTTAAACTCCAAAATATGACTAAAAGTCAACTTAACAAGCGTAGGAGAGAGAAAAGTGGTGGTTAATTTCTACAAAATAGAGATGAAGTTCTTATTCACTCTAGGAAGGAATATTCATAAGGTAGTATGAATTTATGGAGTGGAAATAACCGTTTCATTCTCAAACCAATGCCTATTCATTGTCACAAGTCATCCTAGGTAACAACCCCTACTAAAAAATAGAAAAACCTAAAAATAGAAAATTTTCCAAACCATAGGGAATGCCTAGTAATGAATGAAAAGTGATCATATGTGCCCATAATAATGAATGAATAGGTTATAATGATGGCTAGAAAGTAGGTATTCATGAGGACCTGATGAATTACTTAGTGCAATGTACCCCAACACCAATTATTAATTTGAATCCCCCCATAAAAAAACTTCTCAATTTTTCTTTTGGAATAAAACCATCCTTAATGAAAACCGCAATCAACAGATATCAACTTCCATATTTATGAGGATATTTAGGATAAGGTATATATAAGGATACCAAGGATAATATTTTTCTATATCACACCCAACCCACCATTCATATTAAGGAAGGAGAGTTTTAAATTTTTAACTTTATTTTACTTACAATAATTCCCACTTCTTAGCTGCCCATCTTAATTTTATCCTCAAAATATTTCCAATGATATAAATTTCATTCGAATCTTCAGTTTGGACAAAAATTTATTCCCTTATAAATATTTTCTCTTCTAAGCACCACATCATCATCTTACCATTGCCACATGCTAGACATGTGGCAATAATTTTGACCATGTGTCATCATAATACAATGTGGCAATACTTTTGATCATGTATCATCATAATAAAATGTTATAAAAAGTGTACATGAATAACACATGATATTCCTCTACCTAGATGTAACCAATGTATGGGGCCATGTCCATACCCAACACATTAGTGACACTCACTCTTGCGCATGAATTTATGATTTTCCTCAAGTCACCATTATAATAATTTTTGGATTACCATAATTTCATATGCATTTAGGATTTATAAAACATCTAGATCCATCTGGATCATGCTTTTCATTTTTTTGTTGCACTAAGTAGGTTCATCCACCACATCATTGGACCCAAGAATGTATAAAAGTTCCATTCAATTGAATTTTCTAGATTTTTGGATCCTCGCTATCCAAAGTAATTTATACACTCCACAAGATTTTCATCTACCCTACACATTAGTGTCGAAGTGCATGTAGTCCACAATACCTCACGCCACATCATAACAAGTTGAAACCTTCGTTGATTTCATTTGATAGGCAGTGAGGATCAACCACGTAATTAACATGCAATCTAAAAATCAACATTTTCATCAAACAAGTGGAACAAATTTTTGAACCACAATATATCCGCATCCTATTTAATAAATCATCAAAATCAATTAATCGTTAATGCATTGAGAGATCTGAATTTCATGTTTGTAAGGTTAACATATTAAAATTGAGAAAAAAAATATATGAATATATATTTGTTCCTGCTTATTTCAATTCCTTTCTCATGCAATTATGTTGATCCTAGATTAGGACATTTATGGATATGGAGTAAAGTTTTTTTTTTATTATTATTTATTATTGCTTGAATACATGGAATTTATAATAGAAATAAAAATATCCATTCTAACAAAATAAACTAGTTTATTTTAATGCATTTCTTTGATTTATGTTAATTTCATTTATTGCTAAATTTGATTGAAATGAATGATCATTCTAACTCAGAGAGGTATATCAATGGTCCACCATAGTTAACACATTTTCTTCAATATAGACAAAAAAATATGAAAATTCGATAGTTCGATTCATACTTCGATGAATTTTCATATTTTAGGAAGTTTTTTCATCTAGATCTACTTTCTCTGATGTTTCAACCTATTTTTGACATGTGACTATGATGCTATCTTTTTATGAAATTTTGGGATAACATGGATGGAGTTTTTATGTGCAATGGATCCTCTTCTTCTCTTTGATCTTCATCATGCTCTTCATCCTCATGTTCGTTTGATTGTGATTATTGGAAGATGATTGACTGTGGTTGAACTTGGGGTAACACTTCATTATAGGGAAGGGCTTCATCTACTTTCACATCAATGCATTAAATTTTTTTTTAGCCCTTTTATATTACATTTATATCCTTTTCTTCGATAGGAATATCCTAAGAATATTTCTTCATCAACTTTGAATTCAATTTTCTCCATTTACTTTAATGTAGCATTTGCTTCCAAAAGTTCTGAAGTGTTTACCTGTGGTTGGTCTCCCTTTCCATAGGTTGTAAGGATTTTTGGTATTATATTTCCTCATTTGAGCTCTATTCAACATATAGTTTTTCATGTTTACTTCTCCTCCCTAAAATTTATTATGTATTTGAGCTTCAAAGAGTAGATATCTTGCCATATCTTGAACTATTCTATTATTTATTTAACATCACTATTTTACTGTGGATTTCTTGCAATAGTGAAATTGTATCCTGATTTCATGATGTTCATAAAAATCATTGAATTCATGTGAGGTGAATTCTCCTCCTCTATATATTCTTAGATATTTGATCTTTAAATCTATTTCATTTTCAACTAGAGTCTTGAAAGCCTTAATTTTTTCAAAAGTTTCAAATTTTTCTTTAAGAAAAGTATCCTAAGTAATTCTTGTAAAATCATCTATGAATAACATAAAGTACCTTTATCCCTTTATATTTTGAGCTCTAGATGGTTCAAAAAAATTAGTGTGAATGATTTCCAATAGCCTGGATGTTGAATATTCTTTTTGTTTTTAAGAAGACTCTAGTTTTTTTACTAAATTGGCATGTTTTACAAATGGCATTGTGAGGCTTCCATATTTTAGGAATGTCCTTAATGGTTTGTGCTCTTGTAAATTTTACCAAATTATGAAAAATTATATGTCCCAATATTCTATGCCATAGCCAACTTTTGCCTCTTTTTCTAATGCAACACCATCAAGAGTGTATACATTGCCTCTAGTCCTGTTAGTTCTTGCTTTTAGTTTTCTTGTATTGGAATTTCTGATTTCACATATCTTGGAATTAAATGTGAGAACATACCATTGATCACACATATTTTTTTTTAACAGTGAATAGTAGTAGTTTCATTAATCCACATCTGGATCACGACATTAAACTGGATGATTACATTGTGTCATTTTCATGCCAAAATTCGAAAACATGTCCCTACCTACATATAGGGTTGTCTTTGTAAATGAATTATTTTTGTTTTATCTATATCTATGGTGAATTCTATTCCCATGTGTGATATATAACTTACAAAATAAGTTACCGAGGTATGTGCATTTGTGCTTGTCCATTTAAAATTAGATTGGCACCGCCTTATCCATTTTTGTTGGGAACTGGTGCTTAGAAGAGGATAGTGTCCTGAAGAGGATACCATCCAAATACTATACAGAGGGTATGACGTCCCAATGTTGTCTAGAGGTATTGTTGTCCCATTGTTGTCCCAAATGAATGATGTCTATATGTCGTCCAGATGTCGTGCACATGCTAGTTCAAAGCTGTACATAACGAATTTTGTCCATATGATGTCCACGATGAGTGTTGTTCCAATTATATCCAAAGGAATTATTGTTCCTTTGTTTTCCAAATGTTGTTCCATCCACATGATGTTCCTTTGTTTTCCACTAATGTTTCATCCAAATGATGTTCCATCTAAATTTTGTTCCATCCAAATGTTGTTCCATCCAAATGATGTTCGAATGTTGTACGAATGTTGTTTTCCAAATGCTGTTCCATCCAAATGATGTTCCAAAAGAAATGTTGTTTCTTGATCCATGGTTTTCCTTTGAAAGCTAGAGTTGAGGTCCAATTCATTGTGCTAGTAAGCATGGAAGGGGTAGGGGATAAATTTGGTGTTAACGTTTCCATCAATGTCACATATTCCCTTGATAAATTTTCACCCTTTATTAGCCTGTTCATTTGCTCGAGTTTTTAGGGCTGTGAGCACATGTGTGTACTGGATGCCTTCAAATTCATTTGCTTCCTCCTTAATTCTGGTTAAAATTTGATTAATTCTAGCATTTTCAGTTTCCTTCCCTTGAACCAAGTTTTTGATTAGGATAGAGGAGTCCCCCAGTACTCACAAATGTCTCACACCTTCTCCTTTTGCGATGGTGATTCTGAGCCAAAGGCCACTCGCCTCTGCTAGGTTGTTGGTTGCTCTTCCTATCCCCCAGGCATATTTGTGCCTTGTTTTTCCATCAGGATCAATGAGGACCCCTCCTCCCCCAGCCTCCCCTGGGTTTCCTTTGGAGGCTCTGTCTAACATAAGAGTCCAATTCCCTTTCTTATTTATCTCATCCATTAGCTCCATTTCGGTGCTTCTGAGACACCAGCTTGGAGGACCCACCTTTATTATTATTGTTTTATTTCTCTAGGACCATGGAGATAGCCACTCCCATTCTAAAATATCTAACGACAAGTCAAGCTGGGGGGAGTTGAACTCGAAACAAAAGGATAAGGCTGAGAGCATTGAAACTCTGGCTGCAAGATTTTTCATTTTGAAGATCGATTTGTTTCTTGCCATCCAAATCTTCCAGCAAATATACTTTGGAAGAGATTGAAGGATGAATTTCAGATTCGGTTTAGTTTGGAGATTTCCTTTGTACCAATTTTTCGGTGTTGAGAAGAACGTGGAGGTCTCTGCTAGCCAATCGATTCTGGAGAATATTTGCCCAAAAGCCACCTTCTAGACTTGTTTATTGTAAGTTCATTTTATGAATAAATGGTTTATGGTTTCTTCCTCTTGTTTAGAAAGAGGTCACTTGGTCGGCCCCCTTATACCTCTTTTCTTGATTTTTTCTTGAGTGAGAATTTTCTTGTGATTTAGCTGCCAGCTGAAATAATTTACTTTGGTAATAGCATTTGGCTTCCAAATACGATTCCATATCCCACTTTTAGGAGGGACCTGTTCTTCGAAGAGGAGATGCATGTAGCCTTCTTTGACTAAGTAGTGTGTGTTCTTCCACCATCCTTTATCCATTTTATCTCTTGAATTTGGAGATAATCACTCGAGAAGATTTAATAGTTCATTTTTTTGCTCATTTAGCTCTCCAAGGATATCCAAAAGAAGCCATCCTTTCCATTTCCTCTTGTCATCCCATACTGAGATTTGTGCCAAGGTTGTGATTTTAATCAATATGAAGTGATCATGGAGGGGTTTCAGTTGTTCCAAATCTACTAGAGGGGCGTTATTCATTATTTTTTCCTCCCAAATTTTGACTTTCAGACCATTTCCAGGAACTCTGCTGATGTTTTGAGTAATTAAAGGGGATGAGGATAGAAGAAGACACCAAATTGGGGAACCTTGAGTGGCTGGAGTATACCGTTTTCCTGTTCTTTTTTCTTGAAATACTTTCCTCTTATTAGTTGAGCCCACCATTCTTCATATTTTGTGACTAGCCCGCACCATAATTTTTCCCCAATTGATGGGTTCATTAACCTTGGGTCACGAATTTTGAGTCCTCCATGTTGCCTGGGAGTTGCAACAGTCTTCCAATTTACCATGTGATATTTCCTTGTTGTTTTTTTCCGTCCTTCCCATAAGAACTTCCTTATGAAACTTCCAAGTTGTTGCAGGACATACTTCAGAGCCTGGAGGACCGCAAACTGATATATAGAACAATGTTACCGATGAAATAGGTAACCGCACTGTTACCTACTTTTTTTTGGTAGCATAAAAAGCACCCGATTTTGAAAAGTGGTGATGCAGAATCACCTTTTTTTTTTTTGGAGCACATTTTCGACACACTAATATTTTTATTTATGAAGTATGAATATTTGTTTTAAAATGTTAGTGATTTTCATGCTAATTTTAAAACGTATTGATGCAGCACCAACTTTTTTTTGTAGAGTAGTGATTTTCATGCTAATTTTGAAACGTATTGATGCAACATCAACCTTTTTTTTTAGAGTGGTGATTTTCATGTTGGTAATAAAACACAAAACTTAGATAAATATATATATATATATATATAAACAATAAAAAAAACCAATAAAAATGTAAAAAAAAAAACAAAATTAACTCGTAAAAATAAAAAATTTAAACAAAAATATTCGAAAATTATATCAAAAGAAATGAGAAAATTTGAAAAAAAACCACATAATTTAAAGAAAAAAAACAAAAATAAACCAAAAAAATAAAAAATAAAAAACATCAAAAACATTGTTTTCTAAGTTATTAAAAAAACCCATATAATTAAAAAAAAAAAAATTAAAATAGAAAATTTAAAAATAATTTAAATTACAAAATTAAAATTTAGATAAAAAAAAATAAATACAAAAGAGAAAAATTTAAATTTAAAAATTTAAACTAAAATAATAAGAAGAAGAAGAAGAAAAAAAATACAAATTTTAAAATTAATAAAAAAAACAAATTAAAAAAAAAAAAAATTAAAATTGAAAAAGAAAATTAAAATAAAAGAATTAAAATAAAAAACTATCATTAAAAAACAAAAAAAAATGAAAAAAACCACGGGCAAATAATTAAAAAACAAATATCCATAAATTTACTGTTTTTTTTTTAATGAAACAATTTATAAATTTAAAAAATGAAAAACTAAATAAACTAAAAGATTAAAAAATTAAATTAAATTAAATTAAAATTTAATAAATTTAATAAATAAATTTTAAATTTTAAAAAATAATTAATCTAAAATATTAAATTTAAAAACAAAATTTATAAATAAAAAAAAAAACAATTTAAATTTAAAATAAAAAATTTGAATTAAAAAACAAATAATTTTAAATTTTTTAATTTTAAAAAAAAATCAAATGAAAAAAAAATATTAAAAATATTAAAAATTAAAAAAATAAAAGAATTTTTTGATCGTCGTGGCGCCGCCAATCGGCCTCCCGCCCAGGTGGCGGCGAAGGCCGGCCCCTGGGCGGGAGGACGATTCCGGGAATCGCACTGAGGCCGATTCCAGGAATCGCCCTGCCGTGGCGCGGGAGGCCGATTCCGAGAATTTCCCAGAGGCTGATTCCGGGAATCGCCCTGCCGCAGGGCAGGAGGTTGATTTCGAGAATCGCACTGCGGGGCGGGAGGCCTATTTCGAGAATCGCCCTCCCGCCGCGAGAGGCCGATTCCGAGAATCGCCCGCCCGCCGCGTGAAGTTGATTCCAGGAATCACCCTCCCGGGGCGGGAGGGCGATTTCGAGAATCACCCTCCCGCGGCGGGAGGGCGATTCCGAGAATCACCCTCCCGCGGCGGGAGGGCGATTCTGGGAATCGCCCTCATGCGGCAGGAGGGCGATTCGCAGAATTGGCCTTAGGGGATTCCTGGAATCAGCCTCCCACCGCGGGAGGGCGATTCTCGGAACTGGCCTCCCGCCCAGTGGCTGACCTCCACCGCCACCTAGGAGGGAGGCCGATTGGCGGCGGCGCCACCACGAAATTTTTTTTTTTAATTTTTTTTAATTTTTAATATTTGTTTTTTTTAATTTGATTTTTTTTTTTTTTCAAATTCAAAAAAATTAATTTTTTTTTGTTTTAATTTAATTTTTATATTTGAAATTTAATTTGTTTTTATTTTTATTTTTAATTTTATTCTTTTTTTTTTGTTTTTAATTTTTTTTTTCTAAATTTTGTTAAAATTTTTTATTAAATTTTGTATTTTTTTATTTATTTAATTGATTTATTTATTTAATTTTTCCTCTTTTTTTTTATTATTAAATTTTATGTTGAATTTTTTCATTTAATTTTCTAAAATTTAGTGAATTTTGTATTTTGTATTTTTTAATTTATTTAAATTTAACACCTTTTAAAATTTTTTTTTTATTATTATTTTTTTAATTACATAAAAATTTTATATTTTTTTTATTTCAATTAAAATTGTGTATTTAAAATTATATATATATATAACTTAATATTTTCAAATCAATTTGTTTTTTATTTTATTTTTTATTTAATATATTTTATTTAATTTATTTTTGTCAATTTTTCAATTTTAATTGATTTTTAAAGTTTTCTAACTTTTTATTTTAACAAAATAAAATTTCTTTATATTTAAAATTTATTTTTTATTTCAAAATTTATTTGTTTATTCATTTATTTATTAAAATTTAATATTTGTTTTTTTAAATTTAATTTAATAAAATCTAATATATATTTTTTTAATTTAGTTCATATATATATATATATATATATATATATATATATATATATATATTATTTTTTATAATTTAAATTTAATTTATTTTTTAAAATCTATTTGTTTTTTTCATATATATTTTTTTAAATTTAATATTCTTATTGTATTTTATTTTTCATTTTTTATTTTTAATTAATTTTTCATTTTTTTACTTTTAATTTCAATATTTTTTTTTAAAAGTTTTAAATTTATTAAAATTTAATATATTTCTTTATTTATATATATATATATATATATATATATATATATATATATATATATATATTTCTAATTTAATAAACATTTTCTTTTTCTTTTTTAAATTTAATTTCTATATTTTATTTTTTATAATTTCTTTCCTTTTTTAACCTTTTTTTTTTAATTTAATATTTTTATTTTGTTTTTATTTTTATTTTTTGTTTCTATATATTTTGAAATTTTAATCTTTAAATTTTTTTTATTTTTTATTTTTTATTTTTTATTTTTTTTCTTAAATTTTAGGTTTTTTCTAATGTTTGAATTAAAATTTTTATTTTGTTTCTATTTTTATTTTTTTTCTTAAATTTTAGGTTTTTTTTAATGTTTGAATTTTAAAAATTAAAAAATGTTATTTCTATTTTTAAAAATGTCAAAAATATGACACAATTTTTCTTTTTTGTTATTCCAGCATCAACTGGTTTTGTTTTGAGGGTGTTTTTTTGTTGGAACACCTAATCTTCATGGGTAGGTGTGGAATGCGAAAAGTCACAATGGAGTCCAAGTGACCTTGGAATATGAAACCAAGAGTCACACCATTGTACTATAAATGTACATCTTTGTATAATGGAAAATAAGAAAAGCCTCACACTTATCCTTCATTGTGTTGGTTCTCTTGTGTGTGTGTGTTCATCTTCCTCATACACCACGTGTGTGCCTTAACATGGTGTTTAACATGGTATTAGAGCGGGCGATTGCTAGCCCTGCTCCAAATTGAATGAGCCATTTGTGTTTATGGCCTGTGCATATCTGCAAAAATTCTGATAATTTTTGCAGCACTCAAAGATTGTTGCAGCAGTCCTTTTTGCCGCATTCATCAGTCAAAGATTTTCTGCAGCATTCAGAAATATGATTTGAAAAGAAGAAGCATTCAGAAATTGGCAGCACTGGTTTTAAAGAAGAGTAGCATTCAAAATCATTGGCAGCATTCATAAATTGGCTTTGAAGAAAGGCATCAGTGCGCATCTGAAGGTTGATTTCTTCCTGCAATTTCTGCATTTTAAATTCTGCACCATATTGAGCTGCTGGAAAATAGTTTAAAGAGGGTTTTTGAAGAAATTTCTAGGCTTTTACTGGAAATATTTCTGAGTTTTCATTGGAAAATTTCTGAGATTTCTGAGTTTTCTGCAAATCTCTAACTCTGCAAATTCTCCAATTTTCTGCTGTTATATGGCCCTCTGCAATTTTTTGAAGAAAAGTTCTGAGTTTTTGAAGGAAAATTTTTGAGTTTTCTCTGCAATTTTTGAAGTTCTACTGCTGTACATTTGTAAAATTCCTGCAAGAAGAAAAAATTTCTACTCCTGCTTTCTGCTGTTATAAATAATAAAAATAAAAATAAAAACTCTGCAACTAACTCTTGCGCCCACACCCTCACAACTCAATGGCGCCTTCCCTACCCACACTACCTTCCGCTCACAGTACTCCCTATCGCTCTGCATACAACATGCCATACGAATTTCCCTTATCACTCCACGTCCCATTCCAAATGCTGTTGAACCCTGCTATCCCTCCGAACCCTGCTATCCCTCCGGCTTAACACGTCCCTCTCCCCACGATCTTCAACGCTACCCCTTCTCACACCCGCAGCCTCTTCAACTCAATGCTCACACACTACCTACGCTCCCACCCTCCATTCGACTCCCTTCAACGCATCTCACACGCCCTCTCTTTTAAAATACTTCCCCTTCCTTTTCAATTAAATTACCTCCTTTCCCTTTTTAATAACCCCTATTATAATCCCATTCCCATTATATTATAATCCCATTCCCATTATATTTTTAATTTTTTTTTTAATATATACCCCCTCCCACATATAATACTTTCCCCACAATTAATTCTCCCTTTAACTTTTAATTTAATTCTCCCTCTCTCACGTATATACATTCCCATTTTCATTATTAAAAGCTCTCCATTCCCTTTTAAATTAATTACCCCTCCCATATTTTATTAATCCCTTTTTAAAAATAAATAAATTAATTAATTATTTAAAAAAAAAAAATCTCCTTAAATTAATCCCTTCTCTTTTAATTAATCTCCTTTCTTTTAAATTCCCCTCATTTTTAACTAATTCTTTTTTTTTAATTAATTAATTAAAAAAAAAAAAACAGCAGAGAGAGAGGAAGAGAGGAAGAGCAGAGAGAGAATTTGAACAGCAGAAATGAAGGAAATGACATGTGAGGATATGGACTGAATACATAGAGAAAATTGCAGATTTACATTTTATGATTTGTGACTTATATAAGAGGGTGATTTTTTGAAGAAATTGACATTTGAAGACAAGTTTGCCATCATTGCAAAACAACTCTTTGAAGGAAATTTCAGCTGCTTTAAAGGCCCCTTGCACTAGTGTTTCAGCTGCACATATTTTGCAGAAATATTGTATTGAATTGACATTGATTTGCATCTTCATTCAAGAATTGAAGTGTATTTGAGTTGAAAAATTGTTAATTGCCCTCCCTCATTTGAGGAGCAGATTTTGTACTTTGAGATTTCCATAGTTGGAAATTCTTTTGAGTCATTTGCATTTCTTGTTGCATCACATTGTAAACGGGTGCATTTTCGGTTGAAGCCGACACCCTTTCATTCATTTTTGAGCCTAAATTGTTGAAAATGGCCAAAATCAATGAGGTATTAGAGTTGATGAGTAACCTCATTCATTCAAATGTTGATGATGTGATAAAAATGAGCAAGCATGCTCTTTGTAATATTCAGAGTTGTTTGCTAAATGCACAAGAAAAGATTGAGTTATTGCAGTTGGAATCTCAACTCCAACAAGATGAACTTCAGCAAAATTCTGAACCTGTTTCTGTTCAGAAGATTGTGAAGGACTCTCATCAGAAGAAAGAAAATAAAATTGCAGATGATTCACATTCAGTGCCCTATACAAGAGCAGATGTACAGGCAGATGCAGTAGCTCAGCCTGCACTTCTCAAGCCCATCATCAGACCTTGGGAAGAGCTTGTCCACAACAAGCACAGAACTGGTCTTGGATATGACAAGGATGTGTCCTTTCATATTCCAGACTACACAAAGCCTATCAAATTTCAGAGTGCCGGATTCATGTATGACAGTTCACCTGCAGCTGTTCCAGATCCTGTTCCACAACAACAACAAATTGAGAAATGCCAACACTGTGATCGAGTTGGCCATATGAAAGATCACTGTTTTGATCTTCATCCATGCAAGCATTGTGGTCGGCACACTCATTCTTCACACAGATGCTTCAGACACAAGCCTCCTGCAAGAACCAAGATTCATCTTGGATGGATCGCTTCTTGGCAATGGGCATCAGCAGCCAAGAAGATGTTTACGACACATGTTAGAACTTGTTCACGGATACTGAGCAAACTTGCAGTTGAGTTTTCGCCATCATCTCACCTTGTCCCTGACATGGGGGAAAATGGTGGTCATGTACAAGCTTCGACGACAGATCAAGCGAGCCTGAGCCACAATCTCTCATTCCATGTTCAAAGTTGTAGCCAGCAGTTCAAGCGAGCCTGAGCCACAATTCGTCATTCCGGATTCAGAGATGTAGCCAGAGACACGGATGCCCATGAGCATGCCTTTGGTTGGTGGACAACCTTAAACCATCATCTTTGGTTGGTGGACAACCTAAAACCACCACAAGTAGTAGACCTCCCTTCTTTTAGGTCGAAGGTCTCCCTTTCATATATGAGGAACACTTCCTCTAGTAGAAGCCTTCAGCTTAGCAGCCTTCAGCTTCTTGCCAGCATTGGTTGAGTTCCAGGAAATGCTTCAAGCATTCCAGAGTTGTTGGTAATCCTAAAACCATCACAAGTAGTAGACCTCCCTTCTTTTAGGTTGAAGGTCTCCCTTTTTATATGAGGGACAATTCCTCTAGCAGAAGCTTTCAGCTTCTTGCCAGTTTTGGAAGAGTTTCGGGAACGGCAACAAGTTTTGCGTTCCAGTGTTGGTGGTCATCCTTAAACCACCTCTTTTTTCCAACATTTCAGAGAGTTGATTCAGCCCAAGTGCTGACATGTATACTGTGTAGATTTGTATTACAACTCTTTTCTTGGACTCACACATACCCCTTCGGATTAAGGGGGGATGTTGGAACACCTAATCCTACATGGGTAGGTGTGGAATGCGAAAAGTCACAATGGATTCCAAGTGACCTTGGAATATGAAACCAAGAGTCACACCATTGTACTATAAATGTACATCTTTGTATAATGGAAAATAAGAAAAGCCTCACGCTTATCCTTCATTGTGTTGGTTCTCTTGTGTGTGTGTGTTCATCTTCCTCATACAACATGTGTGTGCCTTAACATGGTGTTTAACATTTTTCAATCCTTTTTTCAAGAAACAATTTTGTTTTTAGCATAATTTTATAAAATGTTGAAATTTGACCTTAAAAAAAAACCAAGTGCGTTCTGGAATACTCTTTTTTTGTTTTTGGGGTGTTTTTTCATGTTTTTTGAGTCTTTTTGGGTTAGAGTTCCCGTTTTGAGGTCAGGTTACCTATTTCATCGGTAACAGTGTTATAGGGAGAGAAGACAACTCTGATTTGATAAGAATGAGACGACTTGCAGGGTTTAGCCTAATCCCTCCCCAATTGGTTATTTTCTATTTCATTTTTTCAATCATGCCTTGCCAGGCCTTAGGACTGGTACTTTTCAAGAAAATTGGGACTCCTAAGTATTTAAATTCCTTCAAGTCTATTTATACCTTAAACCCCAATATTTATTCTATTTTTTTGGCCTTTCTAAGGGAGATATTCCAATATGGAATTGCTTTTTTTCCCTCCAGATGCTTCTTGGAATTTTTGTAGATAAGATTTGAATATTCTAGCTATGACTAGAGAGGCTCCACCAAGAAGAGTTGTATCATCAAAAAATTTCCCATCATTTATGATTTTGATTACTTCTTTAAATCTAATTCCCGAGATGTGTTGAGAGAGCCTTGATGCTTTAAGGCTGCAACTTAGGAACTCTCCAACCAAAATATATAAAAAGGGTGAGAGGGGGCACCCTTGTCAGAGACCTCTTGATTCTTTGAAAAACCCAGCCCCCCTACTATTAATCAAGGGAGAGATCCAGGGCCTCACAATGCATTTCTCAATCCATCCAATGAAGGTATCTTTAAATCCCATCTTCTTCATTATGTCGAGGAGAAATTTGTGCCAAACCCTCTCAAATGCATTGGCCATTTCCAGTTTAATGACCATTCCTTTTTCCTTACGTCTCCAACTTGAGTGGATGGCTTCTTGGATTAAGATTACATTGTCATAGATTTGTCTTCCCGAGACAAAGCGGACTTGATTAGGAGAGATGAGAAGAGGCAGGAGGACTTTCAGTCTAAGGGCTAGGATTTTGGAAATAATTTTATAAGAGAAGTTGTAGAGGGAAATTGGCCTCGCGAGAAAGAGGATGGATTTTTTTCTTTTGGTATCAGGCCTAAAAAGGCTGAATTTATTTCACTGCCGATGTATGAGATATTTAGGGAGTACCCAATCATTCGGAACAAATCTCTTTTTATTAGATGCCAATAGGTTTGATAAAACTTATTGGTGAAGCCATCAAGTCTAGGTGCCTTATCTGGGGAAAAGGAAAAGACTTTTTTTTTGTGTTTCTTGAGCATCAGGCAGGGCATCAAGGATTTTGTTGGCATGAGAGGTCACCAGAGAAGGCATTGAGTCCAAGAAGAAGGATTTACTAATGGGGGCATAGGGTTGTTCATCATGGTACATGGAAGATAAGTGATATACTGCAACAACCTTAATATCAACAAAAGAGTCGAGAGATTGAGATCCATGCTGAATTTGGGTGATGCCATTTTTGATCTTTTGAAATTTTGCTTGCTTGTGGAAATATTTCGTGTTCTTGTCTCCAGAGCTGAGCCAGCTATTGTGTGACTTGAGCTGCCACATATCTTCCTCTTGCCTCAAGCTTGCATGGTATGTTTGGAACATTTTTATTTCTTCTTGGAAGTCCACCTTCTCCACTTCATTATTTTCTATTTGAGCCTCCTTTTTTGCAAGTTTTTCTTCTGTTGTTTTGACATTTAGGGACATATTTTCATTATATGTTTTAATCCATTCTTTGATGTCTTATTTTAACTTTTTTACTTTTATTTCCCATATGGTTATAGGGATGTCATTTACCCACTGATTCCAGGAAGCAACGATCATTTCAGAGAATCCAACTATTTCTATCCATAGTGTGGAAAATTTGAAAAGAATTGGCCCATAGTTAACTGGAGGAGAAACAAGGAGTGTGATCAGTCGGTGGTATGATCCACACCATGGGAAGATCTCTGAAGATATAGAGAAGGGTGAAGATAGCAGAATATCTGAAGCTAAAAATCTGTCTAACCTTGATGCTATGTGCCCCGGTCCCGCCCTCTTATTATTCCATGTGTATTTAAATTTACTTGGCTTCACATCAAATATATTTAACTACATTAGCAAGTCTTCAAAGTCTTCCTGATGAATTTCTCTTACCACCGTCCCTCCTCTCTTTTCGTCCTATTTTAGTACTATATTGAAATCTTCTCCTAGAATGCAATTCGTGCCATACTCTATGTTCTTGAGGTCTTGAAGGGACTTCCAACAATAATTATTTTCAGCATAAGTATTTGGCATGTAAATATTTATGATTATAATATTGTAATTTATAATTTTGACAAAAAATTTTGTTGGTATCCAATGAACTGATATTAGGGCGTGTACAAAAAATTTTGTTGGTATTATATTTCCTCATTTGAGCTCTATTCAACATATAGTTTTTCGTGTTTACTTCTCCTCCCTAAAATTTATTATGTAGTTGAGCTTCAAAGAGTAGACATCTTGCCATATATTGAACTATTTGATTATTTCTTTAACCACACTATTTTACTATGGATTTCTTGCAATAGTGAAATGTATCCTGATTTCATGATGTTCATAAAAATCATTGAATTCATGTGAGATGAATTCTCCTCCTCTATTTATTCTTAGATATGTGATCTTTAAATCTATTTCATTTTCGACTAGAGTCTTGAAAGCCTTAATTTTTTCAAAAGATTCTAATTTTTCTTTAAGAAAAGTAACCCGAGTCATTCTTGTATAATCATCTATGAATAACATAAATTACCTTTATCCCTTTATATTTTGAGATCTAGATGGTTCAAAAAATTTACTGTGAATGATTTCCAATAGCCTGGATGTTGATTATTCTTTTTTTTTTTAAGAAAACTCTAGTTTGTTTTCCAAATTAGCATGTTTTACAAATGGTATTGCGAGGCTTCCATATTTTAGGAATGTCCTTAATGTCCTTAATGTCCTTTATGAAAAATTGTATGTCCAAATATTCTATTCCATAGCCAAATTTTGCCTCTTTTTCTAATGCAACACCATCAAGAGTGTATACATTGCCTCCAGTCCTATTAGTTCTTGCTTTTAGTTTTCTTGTATTGGAATTTTTGATTTCACATATCTTGGAATTAAATGTGAGAACATACCATTGATCACACATTTTTTTTAACAGTGAATAGTATTAGTTTCATTAATCCACGTTCGGATCGTGGCATTAAACTAGAAGATTAAATTGTGTCATTTTCATGCCAAAATTCGGAAACGTGTCCCTAACTACATATAGGGTTGTCTTCATAGATGCCTTATTTTTATTTTATCTATATCTACGGTGAATTGTATTCCCATGTCTGCTATAGAGCTTACAAAATGAGTTACTGAGGTATGTGCATTTGTGCTTGTCCATTTAAAATTAGATTAGTACTGCCTTATCCATTTTTGTTGGGAACTGGTGCCTAGAAGAGGATACAGTCCTGAAGAGGATACCATCCAAATACTGTACAGAGGGTATGTTGTCCCAATGTTGTCTAGAGGTATTGTTGTCCCATTGTTGTCCCAAATGAATGATGTATATGTGTCGTCCAAATGTCGCGCACATGCTGGTTCAAAGTTGTCCATAACGAATGTTGTCCATATGTTGTCCACGATGAGTGTTGTTCCAATTCTATCCAAAGGAATTTTTTTTCCTTTGTTTTCCAAATGTTGTTCCATCCACATGATGTTCCTTTTTTTTCCACTGATGTTCCATCCAAATTTTGTTCCATCCAAATGTTGTTCCATCCAAATGATGTTCCAAAAGAAATGTTGTTTCCTGATCCATGTTTTTCCTATGAAAGCTGGGGTTGAGGTCCAATTCATTGTGCCAGTAAGCATGGAAGGGTTAGGGGATATATTTGGTGTCAAATTTTCCATCGATGTCGCATATGCCCTTCATCAATTTTCACCCTTTATTAGCTTTCTCATTTGCTCGAGTTTTTAGGGTTGTGAGCACATGTGTGTACTGGATGCCTTCAAATTTGTTTTCTTCCTCCTTAATTTTGGTTAAAATTTGATTAATTCTAGAATTTTCAGTTTCCTTCCCTTGAATCAAGTTTTTGATTAGGATATAGGAGTCCCCCAGTACTCACAAATGTCTCACACCTTTTCCTTTTGTGATGGTGATTCTGAGCCAAAGGCCACTTGCCTCTGCTAGGTTGTTGGTTGCTCTTCCTATCCCCCAGGCATATTTGTGCCTTGTTTTTCCATTAGGATCAATGAGGACCCCTCCTCCCCCAGCCTCCCCTAGGTTTCCTTTGGAGGCTACATCGAACATAAGAGTCCAATGCCCTTTCTTATTTATCTCATCCATTAGCTCCGTTTCGGTGCTTCTAAGACACCAGATTGGAGGACCCACATTTGTTATTATTGTTTTATTTCTCTAGGACCATGGAGATAGCCAATCCCATTCTAAAATATCTAACTACAAGTCAAGCTGGGGAGCATTGAACTCGAAACAGAAGGATAAGGCTGAGAGCATTGAAACTTTGGCTGTAGGCTTTTTCATTTTGAAGATCGATTTGTTTCTTGCCATCCAAATCTTCTAGCATATATACTTTGGAAGAGATTGAAGGATGAATTTCAGATTCGGTTTATTTTGGAGATTTCCTTTGTACCATTTTTTTGGTGTTGAGAAGAATGTGGAGGTCTCTGCTGGCCAATCGATTTTGGAGAATATCTACCCGAAAGCCTCCTTCTAGACTTGTTTGTTGTAAATTCATTTTATGAATAAATGATTTATGGTTTCTTCCTCTTGTTCACAAAGAGGTCACCTGGTCGGCCCACTTATACCTCTTTTCTTGATGTTGTCCTGTGTGACAATTTTCTTATGATTTAGCTACCAGCTGAAGTAATTTTCTTCGGTAATAGCATTTGGCTTCCAAATATGATTCCATATCCCACTTTTGGGAGGGACCTATTCTTCGAAGAGGAGATGCATGTAGCTTTCTTTGACTGAGTAGTGTGTGTTCTTCCACCACCCTTTATCCATTTTATCTCTCGAGGTTGGAGACCATCACTCGAGAAGATTTAATGGTTCGTTTTTTTGCTAATTTAGCTCTCCGAGGATATCCAAAAGAAGCCATCCTTTCCATTTCCTCTTCTCATCCTGTACTAATATTTGTGCCAAGGTTGTGATTTTAATCGATATGAAGTGATCACGGAGGGGTTTTAGTTGTTCCAAATCTGCTAGAGGGGCATTATTCATTATTATGTCCTCCCAAATTTTGACTATCAGACCATTTCCAGGAACTTTGCTAATGTTTTGAGTAATTAAAGGGGATGAGGATAGAAGAAGATGCCAAATTGGGGAGCCTTGAGTGGTTGGAGTATACCTTTTTCCTATTATTTTTTATTGAAAAACATTCCTCTTATTAGTTGAGCCAGTCATTCTTCAGATTTTGTGACTAGCCCCCACCATACTTTGGCCCCAATTGTTGGGTTCGTTAATCTTGGGTCACGAATTCCGAGTCCTCCATGTTTCCTGGGAGCTGCAACAGTCTTCCAATTTACCATGTGATATTTCCTTGTTGTTTTTTTTTCTGTCCTTCCCATAAGAACTTCCTTATGAAACTTCCAAGTTGTTGCAGGACATACTTCAGAGCCTGGAGGACCGCAAACTGATATATAGGGAGAGAAGACAACTCTGATTTGATAAGAATGAGATGACTTGCAGGGTTTAGCCTAATCCCTCCCCAATTGGTTATTTTCTATTTCATTTTTTCCATCATGCCTTGCCAGGCCTTAGGACTGGTCCTTTTCAAGAAAATTGGGACTCCTAAGTATTTAAATTCCTTCAAGTCTATTTCTACCTTAAACCCCAATATTTCTTCTATTTTTTTGGCCTTTCTAAGGGAGATATTCCAATATGGAATTTCTTTTTTCCCTCTAGATGCTTCTTGGAATTTTTTTAGATAAGATTTGAATATTCTAGCTATGACCAGAGAGGCTCCACCAAGAAGAGTTGTATCATCAAAAAATTGCCCATCATTTATGATTTTGATTCCTTCTTTAAATCTAATTCTCGAGATGTGTTGAGAGAGCCTTGATACTTCAAGGCTGTGACTTAGGACCTCTCCAACCAAAATATATAAAAAGGGCTAGAGGGGCACCCTTGTCGGAGACCTCTTGATGCTTTGAAAAACCCATCCCCCCTACTATTAATCAAGGGAGAGATCCAGGGCCTCACAATGCATTTCTCATTCCATCCAATGAAGGTATCTTTAAATCCCATCTTCTTCATTATGTCGAGGAGAAATTTGTGCCGAACCCTCTCAAATGCATTGGCCATATCCAGTTTAATGACCATTCCTTTTTCCTCACGTCTCCAAGTTGAGTCGATGGCTTCTTGGATTAACATTATATTGTCATAGATTTGTCTTCCCGAGACAAAGCCGCCTTGATTAGGAGAGATGAGAAGAGGCAGGAGGACTTTCAGTCTAAGGGCTAGGATTTTGGAAATAATTTTATAAGAGAAGTTTTAGAGGGAAATTGGCCTTGCGAGAAAGAGGATGGATTTTGTTCTTTTGGTATCAGGGCTAAAAAGGCTAAATTTATTTCACTGCTAATGTATGAGATATTCAGGGAGTACCTGATAATTCGACATAAATATCTTTTTATTAGATGCCAATAGGTTTGATAAAACTTAGTGGTGAAGCCATCAATTCCAGGGGCCTTATCTAGGGAAAAGGAAAAGACTTGTTTTTGAATTTATCGAGGATCAGACAGGGCATCAAGGATTTTGTTGGCATGAGAGTTCACCAGAGAAGGCATCGAGTCCAAGAAAAAGGATTTACTAATGGGGGCATAGGGTTGGTCATGATGGTACAGGGAAGAGAAGTGATCTACTTCAACAGCCTTAATATCAAGAAAAGAGTCGAGAGATTGAGATCCATGCTGAATTTGGGTGATGCCATTTTTGATCTTTCGAAATTTTTCTTTCTTTTGGAAATATTTCATGTTCCTGTCTCCGGAGCTGAGCCAACTATTGTGTGACTTGATCCGCCACATATTTTCCTCTTGCCTCAGGCTCGCATGGTATGTTTGGAACATTTTTATTTCTTCTTGGAAGTCCACCTTCTCCACTTCATTATTTTCTATTTGAGCCTCCTATTTTGCAAGATTGTCTTCTGTTGTTTTGACATTTAGGGGCATATTTGCATTGTATGTTTTAATCCATTCTTTGATGTCTTCTTTGATGTCTTCTTTTAACCTTTTGAATTTTATTTCCCATATGGTTATAGGGATGCCATTTACCCACTGATTCTAGGAAGCAGCAATCATTTCAAAGAATCCAACTATTTCTATCCATAGTGTGGAAAAATTGAAAATAATTGGCCCATAGTTAACCAGAGGAGAAACAAGGAGCATGATCAGTCTATGGTCTGATCCACACCATGGGAAAATATTTGAAGATATAGAGAAGGGCGAAGATAGCAGAATATCTGAAGCTAAAAATCTGTCTAACGTTGATGCTATGTGCCCCGGTCCCTCCCTCTTATTATTCCATGTGTATTTAAATTTACTTGGCTTCACATCAAAGATATTTAACTACATTAGCAAGTCTTTAAAGTCTTCCTGATGAATTTCTCTTACCACTGTCCCTCCTCTCTTTTCATCCTATTTTAGTACCGTATTGAAATCTCCTCCTAGAATGCAATTCATGCCATACTCTATGTTCTTGAGGCCTTGAAGGGACTTCCTACAGTATTTATTTTCAGCATAAGTATTTTGCATGTATATAATTATGATTATAATAGTGTAATTTATAATTTTGACAAAAAATTTTGTTGGTATCCAATGAACTGATTTTAGAGTGCGTACCAGGAGGAGGTTTTCAGGATCCCACAGAGTGCATATACCACCCGAGGCTCCACGGGATCTCACTGCCTCCAGCTCACTTTTGTTCCATATCTCGGGGCGATGTGTAGAAATATCCACCTCATTCATCTTGGTTTCCTACATAATTACAACTCTCGGTTTCTCTTTCTTGATTAATGCCATGGTTTCTTCTCTTCTCTTTCTGGTACTGAGTCCTTTTCAATTCTAGGAAACTACTTTCATTTATCACTTCTTTGAGAGGGAGACCCCTTTTAACAGGCCTGCATGATTACCCTTCATATTTTTTTTTCTGCTCAAGTCTGCTAATTCGCGAATAATTGTAGTCTGGTGTCCTAATTCTTTGTCTCTTTCTCCTTTGGCCTCCCTAATTTCTCTATTTTATTTCCTTCCTGATGTTCTGGCATGATGCTCAATGAGAGTGCCTTTTTCTATACCTGGATCATTTGCTGTGCCTTGAGGTGAAGCTACATCTTCCTCTCCAATTTCTCCCTCTTCTTCTTCCGACATTCCTACTTCCTCTATGTTTGTTTTTTCATGATTTTTAGCTTTCCTTTTTGCTACAACTGTGTGATATAGTTGAGATTTTTTTGGCGCCTCTTCTCATGTGTCTTCCTCAGTTTCCATGTCATCAAGAACTTCAAACCTATTTGACTTATCTGAAGTAGTTGGGCCACCAATCGTATGGTTTTATTTTTCTGATGGTTGTGTCTCAGTTGGGCCTGCATTTTTTTTTGTTGCAGAGTAGCAGTGGCTTCTTTGCCCCCAAGATTTGAGGTGCATCCTGTACAATTTTGTTGGGCTTTTTATTCCTTTTTTTTTCTTTGTTTCATGCCATTGTCCTGGATCATCTTGAACCTCTATTGTCTCCTGTTTCAGGCATTCACGAGAAAAATATTTGTATTCATTACGTAATTTGAATTTGAACGGTATCTAGTCATAGTCCACTTCTTGAATATGGGTCTAGTTGTCCACGCACAATTTGATTGCATTAGGAAGGCCTTTCTCTAGATCTACTTCAACACAGATGTGGGAACATGCGAATAGTTCATCTTTTGGCTCGACATAGTCAATATAATTTCCTAAATTGTTGGTAATGGATTTGAAGGTGGAGTGGTTCCAGTAGTGGAGAAGTAAGAATGGGAGTTTTACCCACACAGGGACAACTGAGGGGATTTCACATTCAAGGTTGAAGTTGGGGCTCCAACAATCAAGGTATAGTCCCTGGGCACCCATAAAGTAAGGCCCATTCCTAAAGATTAAATCACGATCCTCTTTATTCTCAAAGTAAAATGTGTAGAAACCCTTACCACAGAATGATGCCATGACGTTCCCTTGTATTAATGACTTACATTTTTTGTCCAGCCAATATTTGACAGAGCTGGGAGAGGGCGAAAGGCCCATGAATTTTCCGATGATACCATGATCTGCCAGTTGGAGGGCTCGAGCTCGAACTTGCATAGCTTCAAGGGAAATTTCAGGGATGTCGTTTGAATTTTTAACGAATCTGGCAGGGCTGACTCTTTTGAAGTTTGGAGCAGCATCCATCAGTGATTTTAAAGTAACTGATGCGTTGGAAGGACCATTAGGGTCGAAAGGCTCCATCAAGGATTAACGCCCAGGCAGCTGCATGCGCAGTGCCTGGCAAAGGGCTTCCTCTGTAAAGGGATCAAGGACAGTCCGCAGAGGGCCAGCCGAGGGCTCGGAATTGGATCCTGACCCACACAGGAAGGCCTAGCAGTTGCAAAGCCCACAACACTACAAAGGGCAGTCGAAGGCGGTCTATGCAGAGCACAGAAGCAGTAAAAAATATTATGTCGTGATATTTGATCACATATTTGACTAACACTCAAGAGATTATTTTTCAGTCCTTCAACATATAAAACATTTTGAGCCTTGATTATTTCATTATCGATGTTGATAGTCCCTTTCCCAATAGTTTTTGTAGATGCATTGTTTCCAATAATTAATCTACCTCCATCTACCTCCTTAAGTTTTACGAACTTAATCTGATATCTTGTCATTTTCATGAACAACCACTGTCAATGTACCATTTATTTTCATGTTTTTAAGCATACAACATGAGGCCACACTTGTCCTGCTTTTCTCATTTCTTCCATGCAATTTCTTTTCTAGGGGCATAGTCTTCCTTCCCTTGGTTGTGAGATATTACGAGACTACTTCTGTAGTCCCAAGCTTTGTGCCAACATTTTTTGCATGTGTAACATTTAACATAATTCTATAGTGGAGAAAAATAATTTCCTCTTCTAATACAATTTTCATATATACCTCTAGAGTTGTTTATGAAGTAGCTATTATTCAAAAATTCTTTCCTTCCATAATTTATCCTTGCATACACTTTATAGTCAACTTCTTTATGACCAAATTTATTGCATGAGTAACATTATCCATAAATGAATTTTTGGTACTAGGATGAGTGTTTCTTGTTGTTGATTTTGTCTTACATATCTTATTTTACATAACGAGATTGATTCATACTGCAATTGACTCTCTTGTTTATTTCTTTTCCTCTTCCGATTATATCCTCGGAAGAAAAATATCTTCTTCCTTTTCTCTTAACTAGAATTACATTCATCCTCTTGGATTCTTCCAGTTCAATTTTTAGAAGGACGACAACATTTGCATCAAGGTCCATTTTAGATTTTTCTTTAGAATTCTAATCATTCATGCCCATTATTACTTGGATCTACCTTCTAGCGATTAAATGTTCCTAAAGGAACCTTCTCTGATACCAATGGTTAGAATAATGATCCCACTTACGGGTGGGGGGAGGGAGTGAATCAATGTAGAAACAAATTATACCAAATTATGAAATTTCACCATTTTATCATAAGTGAAAATAATATGACTTATCAATAAAAGTTAACATCATATCAACACATGAAAACAATGTATGTATGTGGAAATCCTTGCAAGATAAAACCATAAATATTTTTATATGTTTCAATCTTTGATTACATCAGTTTAAAAGAACCAACATGTTGGAGGAACCAACCTGTTGGAGGAACCAACCCCCAAAATAGATTTGTAGACACCAACCTACTGTAGGCTACAACTTGATTGGGGCACCAATCTCAAAAATATTCAAGCACCGATTTGTAGTAGACTCCAACTTTATTGAGGCACCAACCTCGATGCAGACACCCACATCCTTCTACAAATTGAAGTATATCACTTTTCACAATATTTCAAACTAGATCCACAGGCTTAACAAAATGAACATCTCTTCCAAATATGATCATATCAACATAACTTCAACCTATAGCTTATTCTTAATTTCTTTTATCAACATTAAACCAGTTTAGATAACCTAAAACATTTTAACAGTAATGGAATAAATACAAATTCTTGTGCTCAAAACTCATCTTCATGAATTTTCATGTCCCCCATATAAATCATAAGAAAATACAAGCCATTTACCCCTTTTAAAAAAAAAACTTTCCCTCAAATTAAACCACAAAACACCTTTTAAAAAAACAACTTTCCCTCAAATTAAACCACAAAACACCTTTTAAAAAAACAAATTTCCCTCAAATTAAACCACAAAACATTATAAATATTAATCGTTCTACAAATTGCACTGTTTACTCAATTTAGTGTCCTAAATTGTTAACATAAATTATCGACCGGGGCTAGTAAACTGATGAAGTTTAATGCACTGTATGTGCCTAAGTATCCCTTTTTCTTACTTCGTTTGTTTTTAGTATTATATTGATGTTTTGGGGTTTTTATGTTTGATTCTTAGTATGCTACTCTATGCTAAAAAGATGAAGTTAAATCTATGTCAAGAGGAAGAAAAGGAAATGTTAATAAATGAATTAAAACAAAGTTTATTTGCAAGTTCTGTTCCTAAATAGGAAATGACGAAAATAGAGAGTCCTAATCCATGGATATTACAGTTTCTAAATGAACATTCATGAAATGAAAAGTAACTCAAAACACTACAACTTAATCTGATTCATTTAGTTATAGATTTGTTATAAGAGCTTGTGAAAAAGATTAATTTTAATGTAATGAGGATCTCCTAAAACATTAAAGGAAATGCTGAAACAAACAGTAACTTAGAACATTACAGTGAAATATCATTCATTTGATAGAGGTTTATTGGAAGATTTTGAGAAAAATATTACTATAATGTAGTAAGGATCTCCTATGAAAATGTTGAAACAACTTATAACATTACAACTAAATCTCATTCATGAGTTAGAGGTTTATTGGAAGATCTTTTGAAAGAGATTAATCATAATGTGATAAGGATATTCTATGAAACAAAACAATCAATAACTCACAATATTACAACTAAGTCTCATTTGTGAATTAGAGGTTTATTGGAAGAGCTTTTGAAAGATACTAATTGTAGTATAATGAGGATCTTCTATGAAAATGCTGAAACAACTTATAACATTACAACTAAATCTCATTCATGAGTTAGAGGTTTATTGGAAGAGCTTTTGAAATAGATTAATCATAATGTGATAAGGATCTTCTATGAAACAAAACAATCAATAACTCACAATATTGCAACTAAGTCTCATTCGTGAATTAGAGGTTTATTGGAAGAGATTTTGAAAGAGACTAACTGTAGTATAATGAGGATCTTCTTTTTAACTAAATAATAGAAAATGAAATTCTAATAACACAGAATATTACAATTGAATCCCATACATTTAATAGAGATGTATTGGAAGAGCTTGATAAAGAGACTAACTGCAATATCATGAGGATCCTTTATCTAAGCAAATGACATGAAACATAATGATAAAAGCTATGATTTTAGAAAGCAGTCTAAGTAAGGAAATATGACAAAACATAATTGAAAATGACTTATCTAGAAAACATGTAAAACCTCCTCAAATAGTAGGGGCCCTCTGCAACCAATTCGATGTAATCCCTTAGCTCCTTGAAGATGTGATTAAAACAGCATCAAAGAACTTCTCTATTGATAAACTCACCAATCTACATCCCATTCCATCTTAAGATTTGTTACAAAACACTCTATAATCCCTTCTCTTCTTCTCCTCTTTTTTTCCCCATGATAGGAGAAAGCTTCCCCTATTTATACAAAAATATGAGAGGTTATCTCATTAATGAGAGTCCATGAATATCTCCCTCTATCTCTAGAGTTACAATCAAAATAGGAAATGATAATACACATGTCTTTTTAGAGTTTCAATACAAAATAGGAAATGAGACACATATCTTCTTAGAGTTTCAATACAAAAAGTAAATGAGACACATGTCTTCATGATCCCATGATCTTCTCCACTCAAATTTGAATTTGGTTTTGGTAGGCCACATAAAGGTCTTTTAGAAGCTTCCTTTTGACCTACACATGGCAACAATCTCATCCCACTTGTTAGGTATAAGCATATGCACATTATTTTCTAATTTTTAACAACAAATTCACTTAAAAATGCTAAGAACTAATAAATTTTGGAAAAACATAAATGTAACCCAATAGTGGTAATGGTAAGGTAAATGTAATGAAATGGAGATGGAGTGAAGGTGGTAATATGGAAATACAAGTGAAAATGTAATGGAAGTGAATGACAATTTCAAGGCCCAACATATCCCCTCCCTATGAATTTTTGACAAGCAAACAGGGGGCTAAATTGTTTGTTGAGCCTTCAAGGAATGCATTTCTCTTGAAAACACATCATCCTTGGAAGCCTCTTCATGCCCTCTACCCTTTGATTAATTTCCACTACTGTTTCTAAGTCAATATGCCTCACTGATTGTAAAAAGGTGTGCTCAAGATGGCCTGCTTTTTCCCTTGTATCCCTGCAGAGTGTCCCATTTTAACCTTTTTCCTTTCTGTCAAAGTCCCCTTTTTTCACCCCCAAATCCCTCCTAAACCTTCTAAATCATCCCAAATTCCTTCTAAGCCTCAAAAATACCCTTTGTTTGGCCAAATAGCCCCTTTTTCCCTCTATCGTTATCCCTTTTGGCCTTAAACTCCATTGAAAATGGGCCAACAAACCCATATGCTTCACATTTCAGGTTTAGCCCCTTTCGGCTCAGCCCGAGAACCTTTTCCCCCCACATGACCCAGCGTTGGAATCAGGCGCTAACCCAAAAAGCACTTAAGCGCGATTGGATATCGGGAGCGCTATTAACCGTTGATTTCCCGGCATCCGACAGCCATCGCAAGCACCTTTCGTTTCATGTCCGCCCCTCCGATCATATCACAACCGTCGATCTGATCCGCAGATCGACGGTCCATATTTCATCCACCCCGGTGGTCCCCGTGCCAGAGCACTATGCAAAAACCAGTAGTTTCTATCGCACCACCTTTGGAGGGTGAGCGATATTTTTCATTTCGCAGCGATTAAAGTCACCGCCCGACACGTGTCTTCGGGCATTATTGGAAAACCACCCTCATCTCACGTTATCGTTCGTCCACGAACCCAGCACGATATGCGCGTACACCATATGATCTGAAGCTATCCATCCAACGGTGATCGCGCCATGAAGATGCTCGAGCGGTAGCCAAAGAACAAGGGACCCCTGGCCCACCATCAGTCGACCTTCGATGCATTTTCAACCGTTGATATCCTCCTGAGATTGGACAGTTCAGATTAAACCAACGCCCCGCCTTTGACCGGCCCCACCGCCAGTACTCCACGTCACCCATTTTCATCGTTTTTTCCCCATTTTCTTGGTATTGCGCCACCTATCCTCCAGGTTTTCACCACGTGTTCTCCGCCACCCCTGGTCTATAATTGGTCCATTTTTCTGTTTTTTCCACCATTTTGCATTCTTACCCACTGTTTCCACCATCCTGCACCACCATTCCACAAGCCTTTTGCTGCATCCATTCCCCTCCAGCTTGGATTTCTTAATTATTTTGTGTGTTTTGTAGGATTACAGGCAGGCGGAAAGCGCCATGATTTATGGTCACTGTTCCAGTGACATAGAGCGCAGAAAAAGCCATTGTCCGAGCCTGATATTGTAGGAAAATGTTTTGGAATGATTCAACAGCAAAGATTTCATCAATGTACGGTGCTCGACACTGTCAAACCTCCCCAGCACCATTTAAACTCGAAGTTTGCAAAGTCAGAGACAGTAATGGAGCGGCAAAGAGTGTCAGTGAAAGATCAGAGAATGTAAGGCCGATAATTGAAGATTGTGAGCCTTAAATCAATAATTAAAGACAAATTATCGAATTGAAGACCTCATGAAATCACACAGAAGGCCTAGGGCACACAAAATGATATATATCAGTGTCACCATCAGCAGAATATTCCTAGCCGTGAAAGGATGAAGTGCCCATGCAGTTTTCATTCTATGTCGTGTTCTAGAGAGGTTTTCTTCCCTGAAAACAATCCTGATGCCATTAGAGCATTTGTTTCATAGTATGGTAGACCCTTGCATCATTATTCTACCTTTTTGTTCAGTTCATCAAAATTTTGCAGAGGTATTACAGCAAGTACATCAAAGTCTTACCTGGAGTAAATTGCAGCCTGACGAAGACCACTATTTCATCCAAAGAGTACTGAAGATAAATGCCCAGAATTTAAAACAGAATGGGGCCTCGACCCTCTTCCTCTTTTGAGTTTTAATGCTGCATTTAGTTTTTCATCTACCTCCTCTGCCTCTCTTTCAGCTATAAAATTCAAAAGAAACTGATTGTAAAGGTTGTTGATTGGATATCTGTGAATTGCAAGTTGTTTCTCTTGAGACATGTTCTCTATGTAAAGTTGTAAGATAGGCTGAAGGAGATGTTTTCAGACTGAATATCAAGCTATTGGTAATGTTCTACTTGACTGGTGTTGCTCTTTAATATGACAAGCACATTTCTTTGGATCCTGATTTAAAGCAGCGGTGATGTTTTCCTATCTCTATCTTTTAGTTCATTACATTTCATTTCTTCTGGCACGCATCAGAAATCTGGCATAGGATTTACCCTTGTTAGGTACCCTATGTTTCTGCTCTCCTTGCCTTCAATGTTTTCTGCTGTATGTGTTATCTGAGGATTGATTTTAAGCTAATTTAACCAGTGTAGTGGTCAAATATACTGCTAGCTAATGTGTGAATTAATGAATCTATTCTTATATGTTCTTGTTAGGCTTTAATTGAATGAATTGGGATACTGGGAGTCTAGAACTCTGTCTATGTCTCACTAGGATCATTTTCAATTAATTGAACCATTTCGAGTTCCCTTAAGTTGGATGCCGAAGCATTGAGAGTTCAAAGTCTCTCTCTGATCTCAGGTTTTCAGCTTTGTGTTCAAAATCTTTAATGTTTCCTTGTTTGAAGAGTAAACCTTTTAGGTCTTGGATCACAGGTTGTCTAATGGCATGTCCTATCCCTGGATCTGATTCCTGAAAGGTCACCTTGGAGGTTTCCTTGCTTTCACCTTCTTTCTTGCTTTTCCCACCACACAATCATCTTTAAGATCCAATGCTTTAGATGACTAGCCCAACTGAAAGCCTACAAACACTGTTACTGATGAAATAGGTAACCGCACTGTTACCTACTTTTTTTTGGTAGCACAAAAAACACCCGATTTTGAAAAGTGGTGATGTAGAATCACCTTTTTTTTTTTAGCACATTTTTGACACTCTAATATTTTTATTTATGAAGTATGAATATTTGTTTTAAAATTTTAGTGATTTTCATGCTAATTTTGAGACGTATTGATGCAGCATTAACTTTTTTTTTTTAGAGCGGTGATTTTCATGCTAATTTTGAAACATATTGATGCAACATCAACCTTTTATTTTAGAGTGGTGATTTTCGTGTTGGTAATAAAACACAAAACTTAGATTAAAAAATATATATAAAAACAATAAAAAAAAACCAATAAAAAATGTAAAAAAAAACAAAATTAACTTGTAAAAATAAAAAATTTAAACAAAAATAAACAAAAAAAACAAAAATATTCAAAAATTATATCAAAAGAAATGACAAAATTTGAAAAAAAAACACATAATTTAAAGAAAAAAAATTAACCAAAAAAATTAAAAAAAAAAACATCAAAAACATTTTTTTCTAAGTTATTAAAAAAAACCATATAATTAAAAAATAATTTAAATAGAAAATTTAAAAATAATTTAAATTACAAAATTAAAATTTAGATAAAAAAAATAAAATAAAAAAAAGAAAAAATTAAATTTAAAAATTTAAATTAAAAAAATAATAATAAGAAGAAAAAAGAAATACAAATTTTAAAATTAACAAAAAAAACAAATTAAAAAAAAAAAAAATTGAAAATTGAAAAAGAAAATTAAAATAAAAGAATTAAAAAAAAAAAAAAACTATCATTAAAAAAACAAAAAAAAAAATGAAAAAAACCGTGTGCAAATAATTAAAAAACAAATATCCATAAATTTACTGTTTTTTTTTTTAAATGAAACAATTTATAAATTTTAAAAATGAAAGACTAAATAAACTAAAAGATTAAAAAAAAAATTGAATTAAATTGAAATTTAATAAATTTAATAAATAAATTTTAAATTTAAAAAAATAATTAATCTAAAATATTAAATTTAAAAACAAAATAAATTAAAAAAAAAAACAAAATAAATTAAAAAAAAATAAATTTAAAATAAAAAATTTGAATTAAAAAAAATAATTTTAAATTTTTTGAACTTAAAAAAAAATCAAATTAAAAAAAAATTTAAAAAAATTAAAAAAAAGAATCTTTTGATCCTGGTGGCACCGCCAATCAGCCTCCCGCCCAGGTGGCGGCAGAGACCAGCCACTGGGCGGGCGAGGAGGCTGCACGCAGCCCCCCAACCGCCTAGTGGCCAACCTCCGCCGCCACCTGGGCGGGAGGCGAATTCCCGGAATTGGCCTCAGGGTGATTCCCGGAATCGGCCTCAGGGCGATTCCCGGAATCGGCGCGGGAGGGCGATTCCCAGAATCGGCGCGGGAGGGCGATTCCTAGAATCGGCCTTCCGCCGCGGGAGGGAAATTCCTGGAATCGACCTCAGGGCGATTCCCGAAATCGGCCTCTTGCCGCAGAAGGGCGATTCCCAGAATCGGCTTCCCGCGGCGGGAGGGCGATTCCCAGAATCGACCTCCCGTCACGAGAGGGCGATTCTCGGAATCAGCCTCAGGGCGATTCCCGGAATCGGCCTCTCGCGCCGCGGGAGAGCAATTCCCTGAATCGGCCTCCCGCCGCGGAAGGGCGGCGGGAGGCCGATTCCCAAAATCGGCCTCCTACCAAGTGGTTGGCCTCAGTTGCCACCTAGGCAGGAGGCCAATTGGCGGCGCCACCACGATAAACAATTTTTTATTTTTTTAATTTTTAATTATTTTTTTTAATTTGATTTTTTAATTTGATTTCTTTTTTAAAATTCAAAAAATTTAAAATTATTATTTTTTTAATTTAATTTTTATACTTGAAATTTAATTTGTTTTAATTTTTTTTTTAAAATTTTATTCAATTTTTTTGTTTTTAATTTTTTTTTTTCTAAATTTTGTTAATAATTTTTATTAAATTTGTATTTTTTTTATTTAATTGATTTTATTATTATTATTATTAAATTTTATGTTTAGTTTTTTCATTTAATTTTTTCAAATTTAGTAAATTTTGTATTTTTTTTTTAATTTATTTGAATTTAATATTTTTTTTTTAATTTTTTAATTTTTTATTATTATTTTTTTAATTACATAAAATTTTTATATATTTTTTTATTTCAATTAAAATTGTGTATTTAAAATTAGATTTTTTATTTTTATTTTTTTTTAACTTAATATTTTCAAATTAATTTGTATTTGTATTTTATTTTTAATTTAATATATTTTTTTAATTTATTTTTTTCAAGTTTTTAATTTTAATTGATTTTTAAAGTTTTTAATTTTAATTGATTTATTTTAACAATGTTTTTTTTCTTTATATTTAAAATTTATTTTTTATTTCAAAATTTATTTGTTTATTCATTTATTTATTAAAATTTAATTATGTTTTTTTAAATTTAATTTGTTATTTTAATATTAACATTTTTTTTAATTTAATAAAATATAATATGTATATTTTTAATTTAAGTTCATATATATATTTTATTTTTTATAATTTAAATTGAATTTATTTTTTAAAATCTATTTGTTTTTTTAATATATATTTTTTTTAATTTAATATTTTTATTGTATTTTGTTTTTTTTTTTTTTCAATTAAATTTTTTTTTTTAATTTAATATATTTCTTTAAATTTAATTTTTTATTTTAAAATTTAATTTTTTATTTTTAATTTAATAAACATTTTTTTTTCTTTTTTAAATTTAATTTCTATATTTTATTTTTTATAATTTCTTTCTTTTTTTTTAACTTGTTTTTTTTTTAATTTAATATTTTTCTTTTTTTTTATTTCTATATATTTTCAAACTTTAATATTTTTTTTTTTTCTTAAATTTTAGGATTTTTTTAATGTTTGAATTAAAATTTTTATTTTGTTTTTATTTTTATTTTTTTATTCCTATATATTTTTAAATTTTAAGCTTTAAACTGTTTTTATTTTTTAAATTTATTTTTTTCCTAAATTTTAGGTTTTTTTTAATGTTTGAATTTTAAAAATTAAAAAATGTTATTTCTATTTTTAAAATGTCAAAAATATGACACAATTTTTTTTTTTTGTTATTCCAGCATCAACTAATTTTGTTTTGAGGGTGTTTTTTCAATCCTTTTTTCAAGAAACAATTTTGTTTTTAGCATGATTTTATAAAATGTTGAAATTTGACCTTCAAAAAAAACCAAGTGCGTTCTGGAATACACTTTTTTTGTTTTTGGGGTGTTTTTTCATGTTTTTTGAGTCTTTTTGGGCTAGAGTTCCCGTTTTGAGGTCAAGTTACCTATTTCATCGGTAACAGTGTTTACATATTGAACAGCAAGTAAACCCTTTCCTGACTCCATTGCCCAATGGTCTTGAATGTTCTCTGAAGCATCCCTCCTTTGCCTAAAATCTTCTTTGCTCACCCGTGTCTTATATTGAACTCTTCCTTCCTGATTCCCAACAACCAAACTAAAAATCAAACAAACAAACCCCATGCCTATAACTAGCCTAATATCTTAACTTTGAGCTTCAAAGACATAAAACCTTTGCTTATATAGAGAGATCCCTCTCTGGACCGAGGAGGGCTAGATCCTAGGGTCTGAAAGTGGTTCTGATGTTGTCTCATCTTTTGGTCTTGCCAATCTGGCCAAAACATGGGAACCCCAACAAAATGGCGACTCCGCTGGGGACATCTGCGAGTCTATAACTGATAACATTTGCCTATCTCCCATTGTCATCACCAACATAATGGCGACTCCGTTAGGGAAGTTCTGAGTATTTTCCATCTTACTACATCCCAAGAGCCTTAGAAACCTACAATCTCTGGTTAGGTTGGCAGTTACTCCACTTGGTGTGTTTTCTCCCACACTCTTAGACAGAGTCTGGAAAGGGCCAGACAGCCTCCGGATCTCATCCTCTTTCAGAGGTGAAATATCTAGTAAATTCCCTCCTATTCCATCTCTGGTTAGAGTTTGATGTGTTTTAAGGGTTTCCCTAAAAAGGATATTACAGAAACACTGTGGTGGACAGTATACCCCCTTGAGACATCCTAAACCTTCCACCTGGCGACTCCATAGTTCCTAAATGATTAAAAGACTCCACTGGTGATCAGTAGGCCTGCTGATTATCTTGGTTCACATAAGACTCCACTGGGAGACCAGAGCCCATTACAACATCAGCCACAATAGAAGTAACAAGTAGGGTTAAGCTGCTTTGTTGGAAAATAGCATTCTGGCTTCAAGAGCCATTCACACAAGAGATTATCCTAACCCAAACCCACCTGAAATAGTTGACAACCCTGAGAGCATCCTCAAGAGATCTCCTACGCCTAAAATACCAACTATTTCCAGCCACATCCATAGAGCTAACTCTGCACCAGAAGACCTTACAACTCTATCAGACACTCATCTTGACCTAGACTCTCAAAGTAGATTACGAAGAACTAGGTCACACAGTGCTCTAGACCAGCCAAACCTTGAGTTACCTGTTCCACCAACCCAAAGTGGTAAACACATTAGGGACAGAGAGACCCCTCCATCTACACCTCCTGATATTCACTTCATTCAAAACATGGGGCTTTGCCACCCTAAATCTGCTCAGCAGACTTCTGCTGGTCCTAGTATCCCTTCCATCCACATACTAGCTGCTCAAGCTAACCCTTTACCTCACCAGAACATCATCATGGTAGCCTGATATGCACCTCTAGTTTTACCGCAGCCTCTAGTACCTCTAACCAACGATTATCAATCAAAGAGTCCACCACAACTCAGCACCATGTAGATAGGATGGAGGGTTCTTTCGACTACATGGAGATAGATGATGATACAGTCAAAATGAGAATCTTTGCCCAGAGCTTAGGAGGTGATGTGAAGAAATGGTTTAAAGGCCTACCTCCTAATAGTATTCAAGACCTTCCTTCCTTATACCAAACCTTCATAAATAAATGGGAAGTTAAGGCCAATGCTCTCCAAATCTTAGTAGAATACAAGAACCTGAAAAGAAACGTAGGAGAGAGTGTCCATGACTACTCTACAAGGTTTAACAATGTTTATAATGCTCTCCCTCCACATATGAAACCTCCCCAAGGTATGGCTCTAGTGAAATATCCTGAAGGCTTTGATGTTGACATGGCCTACCAGCTTAGGGAGAGGGATTACAACACACTGGAAGATATGAAAAAGGGAGCAGTGAGTGTAGAGGCTAACCTAATTGAGAAAAAAACAAGATTGAGAGCTGAGAAGAGGGTAACATACAGAGATGACAATGTAGCTTCCACATCTGATCCCAATTATGACCGCCTATATAAAAACATGGAAAAGCTATAGCAAATGATGGAAAAAATGATTTTCACAGTAAGTAACCAAAACAAAAATCAAAACCATAACCAGAATCAGAACTTTAGAAGAAACAACGCCACTCCCAACAGACAAAGAGAATTAGATCAAAAAATTATTCCCCCATTTCAGGAGAACTTTCTTGATGAAGATGATGGAATCATAGAAGAGTCTGAGGGAACCACAATAAACATGTTTGAAATAGAAAACTCAATCCACAACTATTGCATAGAGGAAGAGCAGCCCTCATCCTCATACTGGGATGAGGAAAGATCAGAATCTGAGGATTACAGACTTGGGTTTGAAAATGCCATCATGCAGGTCAGAGAACAATATGAAATTAGAAGAAAAAAGAGCCTAGACACTTCCAAACCAAAGGCTTCTGAGGTTACCATCAAGAAAAGGCCTGAGAAAACTTCTAAAGTAACTCCCGAAAGTAACAAATAAGCATCTGAGAGTTCTGGGAAGAACAAAGGAAAAGACATCCAAAACACCGATAAAAAAAGTCAACCAACTAGCAGCACTAGCACTGGAGTTAGTGCTCTTGATAAAACCGTCACAAACACTGTACATAGTGAGAATCAGCCCACTGATTCAGCCACTAAGGTGGTGGCTAACAAAACAGAGTTGAACATTCCAAAGAGTCAGTCCACTTTCAATTTGGAGAGTGAGATTGCAAAAATTAAAATCTTTGTCCCACTCTCTGAGTTGGCCACTCAGGATGTATATAAAGGCCAAATTTTGAAAGCATTAAATCTAGCGGAAAATATTGACACTGTCAATTTGAGTGATGATCAACCAGCCCTTCTGTTTGGTCCAAAGATAGAAGGGAAGTTTCAGGAAGGGGTAGTACCACCTTTTTATATCAGTCTCAATATCCATGACAAGATCCTTCAAAATGAGATGCATGACTCTGGGGCATCACACAACTTAATGCCTAAGGTAGTTATGGAAAAGTTAGGCCTAGAGATAACTCACCCTTATAAATATTTATATTCATTTGACTCTAGTAGAGTAAAATGCCTGGGCCTAATCAAAGACTTCTGTATAAACCTTACCCAGATCCTCGCAAAATGTATGGTTATGGATGTTGTAGTGGAAGATGTACCACCTAAGTATGGAATTTTACTATCTAGGTCATGGGGAGCCAAGCTGCAAGGTACAATGTAGACGGATGGGGCATATGCCACAATCCCTGTCTTTAGCCAGCCGAGGAGATTGTATAGAGAGGCACAAATGAAATTCCTGGTCAGCAGCCCTGAAAAGCCTGAAAACTCTCCTTTGTATTTTGTGCACACAGATCTGGATTCCTTTATCTTTTGCAATGATGAATCCTTGGGAGAGCCAGAATCATAAAATAGAGATACAAACAAAGGGTTTGAGACCATAGATTTTAACATAATGGCCACTCTGGACTTAGAGGAGAAAGAAGAAGAAACCTTTGGATAGTGCACTGAAAACGAAACTCAGAAAGGACAAGAAACATAATGCCATCAGTCAACTAATCACCTCTCTGAATTCCATACACGTCATGAAGAACAGAACCATCTGTTAGTGTCAGTCTTTGCAGCCTTCCTCCAGTGATCAAACATGCTCTTACAAGGTGATTTTAAGGTGTTAAGGTCAAATTTTGTCATTTCAATGAGTCTTCAAGTAAAATTTGGTCACTAGGTATTAGGTATAGGGTTTTCTTTCACTCGTTTCAAACTTGTTCAAATGTCGGTCCATGTCACCATTCAGCTGAGTGTACCATCATTTAAAGGGTTGTCATCATCATGTCAAGTTCCACTGGGTCATTTTACACCTTTTTCATGCTTCAGTTGTGCCTTGGTAAGGTTCATTTCCGTCTCCTAGTGTTTTGAAGGTAATTTCTCTTGGATGATCAAATCATAAGAAAAAATTGTATCCTGATGTCCATACACCTTCCCATATCCTTAATGTACCTTATTAAACACTTCCCATCACTGATATCCCTCAAATTTCTCATTTTCACACAAACCCTAGTTTCTTGCTATAACTTGGCAATTTTCTAGGCTAGGCCTGTGTTTTGCCCTTTTGGATCCCTTCCCCTCACTCAATATTTGAAATTCCACTTTCCCCTACTTTCTAACATCCCTCCCTACTTCCCAAAATTTTCTCAAGAATTTAGAAGCCCCTTATCCCATTCATTTCGCTTCATTTCGACAAATCCCTTGTTCCACACATTGGGATAGGTTTTACTCCAATGCTGTTTCTGAGCAAGAAAATATGAATTTGGGAAAATTGAGAGAGGCTTTTTTCCAAAATATTCCAAGGAAGAAAAAACTCCTTCAATTTTTACACAGTTGTCATGGTTTTAGAGAAATGTCAAAAATATAGTTGCCTCAGGAGAATTGATGCACCTCTGAAGTGATCTTGGGAAAATCAATATTTATCATAGCGTGGTTGGCCAAATGACTTGCTTGATGAGTAAAATGATAACTAGACACAAAGATATTTCCAATGAGCTATCATGAGCTCAATTTTGAGTTGAGGAAGACCTTCAAAGGTTGACTGCAACAGCACTCTGCCTTGAGGCAGCCTCATTTTGCATATTTTGACCAGTCTTGGGAGATTTGATTTTTGATAGGGTAAATGAAATCCAAATTGAAAATTCCAGTTGGGTTGGAAATTAGACTCAATAATATTTCTAACGAGCTATCCTAAACCCAATTTTGACACCAGGAAGGTCTCCAAAAGCCTCCTGCAAAAAGGCGCTACGCATTGGGTTGTGGCACTACGCATTGGGTTGCTTGTGCGACGCATTGGGCTGAAACATCAAAATTTTGCCATTCTTCTCCAAACATCAAATTTTCTTAGGTTTATCCATGCTCAAGAAATTCAAAGCCACTCCTCTATTGCTCATAACTTGTGCTTGGTGTTGATTATGAGATTGGTTATAAAAAATTGAGTACAAAACTAAACCCTATTATCTTGATAGAGAAGTGCTTCCTTAGGGTTTTAAACTTGTTTTGGTGTCAATAATTCTATTCCCATCACCTTGTTTTTCCTCCCCCTCACTATTATCTCATCATTACAGTCATTCCTAAGCCTATCTCCCTATCCCTAAAGTCATTTCATTTCCTATTATTCCCATTTCCCATTTCACTTGATTATAGCCCATCACTTTCATTACCCCATTCCTCCATATTCCCTCCCATTTGACATATATTTGGAAATCAAATCAAAACACCAAAGTTCTCATTATCATACAAGACAACACATACCTTGAAAATTATCATGGAGACGGATACTTCTTATGACCGAGACAGTGACTCTACAACTGAATTGCATGCACCAAGAAGGCATTAAGGCGGCGTAAAAAGTATGATAGACTCCAAATTTTGCCTGAAGCTTATTTGGATCAGAATAACACTTGATGGTGGACATTCAGCCCAAATTTCAAGAAATTTGGGAAAATTTTTGTCAATTTTGATTTTTTTGGCCTTAACACAGATTTTTCCGCCTGACGCGTAGCGCCACTTGGCGCGCACTTATAATTGGCAGCTCCTCTTGAAGAAAACTTTGAATTTCTGGATTTTTCATGAAAATTAATGCATGCCTACCCATTACCTAAGGATTTTGACAATTTTTGGGTTGCCTGAAGGGTCAAAAACACCCTAAAAATGGCCTTTCTGCCACTTTTTGGACACACAGAAAGCAGTGTTGGGAGATTGGATTTTTGGAGGGGAAAATGGCAACCAAATTCAGAAATTCCACTTGGGTTGGAAAGTAGACAGGCATATATTTCCAACGAGATATGCTTCACTCAATTTTTACTCTACGAAGGCCCTCAAAATCAGCCTCAAATTGGTGTTTCGCATAGAGATTTCAAGTGCGGCGCATTGGGAATTTTAGCCTAGTTTTCACTCAGCAACTCAGATTTTCGCCTAGTTTTGGCCAGTTTGACTTTTTTATCTCCAAATGTGAAACTCTTGATGTAACTTGATGTAATTTCATGACTTTGATGTAATTTTGGCACATTTTTACTCATCCAAGTAGATTCATTCACCAAAAAGTGAAATGTAACTGAATGAATCAGTTTCCTATCTTATAGAGGCAAGTTGTTTCATTGCCTATTTTCAATTCTTAGTTTAGATATTGTTGAAATAGCTCCTAGAATGGTGAGCTCGACCCCTAGAGGAATGGGAATGAGTTAGGCTTGTCTATATCTTGTATTTTCTCAGTCATTTTCAGAGGTTGGACACTTGGGATTGTTGGGCACTTCATTGTACATTTGATCTCTGCAATTTTGACAAAGGAAATAGACCAGGGTTTGCAGCACTCTTTGGGATCCATGTGGCTCTATGTTTTGATGGTGTGTTTCTCTCTGTGATTTTAAGTTCACTGATGTTTTATGTGTATCATTTCCCTTTTCCTTTCTTCTTAAATTAAACAAGTGAGTTATAAAGGTGGAATTCATTAGATTGCTTTGCTATGCCTTGAGTTTTGTTTAATTTTCCATGTTTTCATCTGTTTGAAGAGGATTATTGAAGCTTATTTCCCTCTTCATCTCCTCACCAGTCTGAGCTATCCATCCATTCAATCCAAAGCATCAAAACAATTGCCTTCCTTGCCCCATTCAGAACTCTGCAAAAACTAGGCCTCATCCCCGGACCCAAAACTGCCTTTCCCTTTGATTCCAACAAAACCCCCAAAATCAAGATCAAACTCTTTTACTTATATAACTAGCCTAAAATCAGCCTTTATTTCAAGTCATCTCAAGCCTTATTGATTATCTTTGTTGAGATTGACCCGGAGAGAGCCCTCTCTTGATTTGGTAGGGCTAGCTACCATATTAAGCGTGGTTTGATGTTACCCTAGACTCTGCCTTCCTTCAGCCTAAGGTAGATTTAGGAAATAAAATAGTGGCGACCATAATGGAGAAGAAAATTTTGTTGTTTTCTTTATAAACTACAGACGAAGCCTGAAGTTAGCCAGGTAACCTTCGAAACGCTCTTGCTTTGCATTAGAGAAAGTAGATGAATGCTGATTTAGTCAATCTCCGGTCTAGTTTATGAACTGAACATATGGTTTCCTCAGTAAGATATAATCAAGTTCAGATCTGATTGTTGATGGTGGGAAACGATCAGACGCCACAAGGCTGAAATCATTCACCTGGCGACTCTAAATTAGTTTCGAGATCAGATCCAAGGACTCCACTGGAGGACGAACCTGATTAGCAGAAACATGAAAGGACAATATGGAAAGATCAGGTATTCAAGTTGGAATTTCATCCAAGACATTTTGTTCTTTTTCATAAATTATTTCTTCTCTTTTCCCGAGAATGTCAAGAAGGCTTTGCAAAGAATATTGTATTTGAGAAAAGATCCTCGGCTTGCATTTGATTCCTTCCCTTTGAAGATTGTGAATACCAAAGATTTGCATTCTTTTGAGCTCGATCAAGATCTTTCTTCTAAATCTTGTGATGACCATATTCAAATTGATGAACCTCAAGAGACCAAGATTGATTCTGTATCATTTGTACATACACCTATACCTTGTAAAATTCAAGATCGATATAAACCTCTCATCTTACCTCCTATACTCCATGCTTTCCCTTCAAATTATTACCTTTACTTGCCGAGGTTTGATGGTGAATGTGACAATATCACTGCTGAGAGACATGTTCTGAATTTTGAGTCTTTTCTTGACCTTTTTGAAGTTAATGAAGAAGATGTCAGTATTAGGCTTTTCGCTCTTTCTTTTCAAGGCCAAGTCAAGAGTTGGTTCAAAACCCTGCCTGATGCGAGCATCTCAGATTTCCAGCAGTTCGTTAAAGTTTTCCTCGACAGGTGGGTGATCAGACAGAACCCTTTCTTGATTATAGAAGAGTATAACCAGCTGAAAATACTACCATGGGAGACAATACAACAATTTTCTGCCAGATTTAACCAATTTTATTATTCGATGCCAGTTGATATAAGGCCTCCTCCTGGATCTGCTCTCTTGCACTACCCGGGTGCCTTTGATCCAGAAATGGAGTTTCAGTTGAGAGAAAGGAATATTGCAACACTTGAAGAGATGCAGAACAATGCAGTAAATGTAGAGGCTCATTTTCTAATCCGAAGGCCAAAGTTGAAGGAAGAGGAAATGAAAAACATAGATCCAGAGAAATCGACATCTCTAGAGGTAAAGCTTGACATTTTGGTAAGTGCAGTGGAAGAGATGATGCAAAATATCACCACAAGGAATGAGTATAATTTTCAAGCCCGTGGCTTGCTGATTGAAGAAGAACAAGTTTATGATCCAAAACATTTTGTTTCTTATCCCATTTGTCATAGATCTGATAATGGTTGTTTTGTAGATCATCTTGGAGAAGAGAGATCTGTTGATATGACATGTATGCTTGATGATGTGTTTTATACTGATGATTTTCCTCAGTTTGACCAGTATGATGACGATTATGTTCTCCAAACAGAAGCTAATCTTGCAGACAAATTAGCAGCTAGTTTGTGGAAGGAGCAAGTTCACTTTCAACAGCTTGAATACAATGTTCAGCCATCACATATAAGCTACAAAAATGACGAGGAAAGTGCAACAAATTTTGAAGTAAGTGAAGGATCTTTTCCTTTTTGTTTTGATTCGTTTCAGTTCATCAGAGACAACTTCCATGCAATCAGAAATCAACTGTCGACAAGTCTTGATCTGGACCATCTTGAGGGCAATGAAAACCTTGTTCAAGACTTCTCATATCCAGATTTGCAGCCCCCGAATGCCATTGATTTTCAAGTTGCAGATGAAGACATGGAAGCTGGCACATATGATCAAATGATACAAGATGATTCTGTACCATTTTGTTTTGAATCATTTCAATTTTTGAAGGGTAAATTGCATAGTAAATCTTCAAATGAGCAGCTTGTAGGAAATCATGTAATCTCATCGGAACCAATAGAAAATGGGTTGCAGCAGTGTTTTCAAGTTTTTCACGATCCAATAGCTGATGTGTTGGATGATGTCTGTAGTCAAAGTCTTTCTCCATTGACTATATGTAAGCTTGAAACGTGTGCTGATATAAACTTGATCCGACAGTCGGTCTCTTTGTCATTTTTAGCAGGAGTCTCGCCACAAAGCTCAAAACAAAGTTTGCATTCATGGTATGAGGAGAAGAAAAGTAATCCATTGGATGAGCTAAGTCCCAGTGTGCATGAAATTCAAGATCCTTATGCAGTGTTTTTGGAGGCGGATAGAGAATCCATAGTATTCAACGGATTTGTTCACAAGTTTTCATGGGAGTTTCCTTTCAGTAGTTCTCTCTTGTTGTTCATAAACGAGCACTTGCGGAGAATCCAAACAGCAGCTGCAATACGTACTTGGTTGCATTGGTTGTTTCATTTCACTTGATCAGGTGATGAATGGAACAATTAGAGTAGGTTGTATTGAATAAGCTCTACTTTGAGCATCTTTTCCTGTTCGTCAGTTGTGTTTAAGTATCGAGTCATTTTTTAGTTGAGTGAGAGTCAGTTTGTGTCGTCAATTCATCAGTTTTCAGTCATGCATTTCAGCTTGATTTTTTGACTCCATTGCCCAATGGATGAAGGCACTGTCTGCTTTCCAAAGATCTGTAGTTCTTGGCACCTCCAAGGAGCTACCATCCCCATTGGAGCCAATTTTAGTGTCAGCCTTTGCAGCCTTCCTCCAGTGATCAAACATGCTCTTACAAAGTGATTTTAAGGTGTCAAGGTCAAATTTTGTCATTTCAGTGAGTCTTCAAGTAAAATTTGGTCACTAGGTATTAGGTCTAGGGTTTGTTTTCACTCTTGTCAAAGTTGTCCAAATGTCGGTCCATGTCACCATTCAGCTGATTGTACCATCATTCAGAGGGTTTTCATCATCATTTCAGATTCCAAAGGGTCATTTTACACCTTATTCATGCTTCAGTTGTGCCTAGGTAAGGTTCATTTCCCTCTCCTAGGGTTTTGGAGGTAATTTCTCTTGGATGGTCAAATCATCAGCAAAACTTGTATCCTGATGTTCATACACCTTCCCCTATCCTTAATGTACCTTATTAAACACTTCCCATCACCGAGATCCCCCAAATTCCTCATTTTCGCACAAACCCTAGTTTCTTGCTACAACTTGGCAATTTTCTAGGCTAGGCCTGTGTTTTGCCCTTTTGGACCCCTTCCCCTCACTCAATCTCTGAAATTCCACTTTCCCCTACTTCCTAACATCCCTCCCTACTTCCCAAAATTTTCTCAAGAATTTAGAAGCCCCTTATCCCCTTCATTTCTCTTCATTTCAACAAATCCCTTGTTCCACACATCGGGACAGGTTTCACTCAAATGATGTTTCTGAGCAATAAAAGATGAATTTGGGGAAAATGAGAGATTTTTTTGTCCACAATAGTCCAAGTAAGAGACAAATCCTTCACTTTTTACACAGGTGTCATGGTTTTAGAGAAATGTCAAAAATACAGTTGCCTTAGGAGAATTGATGTACCTCTGAAGTGACCTTGGGAAAATCAAGATTTCTCCTATATTGGTTGGAAAAATGACTTTCTTGATGAGTCAAATGATAACTAGACACAAATATCTTTCCAATTAGATATCATGAGCTCAATTTTGAGTTGAGGAAGACCTTCAAAAGTTGACTGCAACAACACTCTTCCTTAAGGCAGCCTCATTTTGCACATTTTGACCAGTCTTGGGAGATTTGATCTTTGACAGAGAAAATGAACTCCAAATTGAAAAATTCCACTTGGGTTGGAAATTAGACTCAATAATATTTCCAACGAGTTATCCTATCCTCAATTTGGACACCAAGAAGGTCTCCAAAAGTCTCCTGCAAAAGGGCACGACGCGTTGGGCTTGTGGCGCAATGCATAGAGATGCAAGCCCAATTTCACCATAAACTTCTCCAAAATTTCAAAATGTGCTCAAATATGTAGTGTGAAATTAATTTAAGAGTTTTTCTATTGCAAGTGAAGAGTTATTCTTAGAATTTATGGCGGTTTAGTGTGCAAAATCTCATCATTCATTTAAAAAGAAAAAGGAAAGCAAAACAGATATTTTGAAAAGTGTCAAAGTTTGCAACATTACAAAAGTGAGTTTTATGAAATAAAAATTAGAGTATTTTGTATATAAGTCATTGGTCATGTTCAAAAAAGGCCTATTTGCACTCAAAAGAGAAAGATTGAAACAAGAGAAAGTCATGTTGAAGGAAAAAAGCAAGTTTGAATAAAAACTGGGCAAAGTTGGGTGCGTGGCGCATAGGCTGAGTGTCGCGACGCACTGGGAAGGCGTGGGCATTGGGCCAGCCTCCGCATTGTAAAAAATACACTGGCAGGACACATCAGGGAGGGGCGACATGTTGGGTTAGGCGCGCGACGCACATGGCAGAAAATTTTTTTTTTGCTCATCAAACTAACTCGGTCAATATTTATCCAAGTAAGTCCATGCAATCATTCCATTTCCATGAATAGGTATTTGGTGTTGTTTGTGAGGATTTGAGTACAAAAAACTACACCCTATTATCTTGTTGAGAAGTTGACTCCTTAGGGTTTTGAAACTTGTTTTGTGCCAAATACTTTCATTCCCCACCTTGTTTTTCCTCCCCCTCACTGTTATCTCATCACTACAGTCCATCCCCCATCCTCTTACATCCCTAAAGTCACTCGTTACTAAGCCTATTTCCCTATCCCTAAAAGTCATTTCATTTCCTATTATTCCCATTTCCCCATATCACTTGTAAAATTTCCCAAACCCCACATTTTCCCAAGAAGTCAAGTGGCTGTACCTTGTACCTAAACTCCAGAAATTAAGTGGTTTTCCTTACACTTGGTTAAAGTTCATTGTCCCTATTACCCTATTCCTTCATATTCCCTCCTATATCACCACATATTTGGGAATCAAATCAAGAACACCAAAATTCTCATACAAGACAACACAGACCTTGCAAATTCTCATGGAGATAGATACTGATACATCCTATGACCGAGATAGCGATTCCACCACTGAACTACATGCACCTAGAAGGTAAATAAATAAAATAACATGCTCAAGCACATGAAGAACCATTATTGGGCGCGCAATCATGTTTGCAAGGCGCGACTCAAAATTCTGAAGGTAAAGCTAAGGAGGGCACTAAAGCGTCGCAAAAGGGATTTGATAGACTCCAAATTTTGGCCAAAGCCTCTTTGGCTCAGCATAGTGCTTGATTTGGGACCTTCAGCCCAAATTTCAAGAAATTTGGGAAAAAAAAATTCAATTTTGAAAATTTTGGTCTTAAAACGGGTTTTTCCGCCCGACGCGTAGCGCCACTTGGCACGCGCTTACAATTGGGAGATCCTCTGGAGGAAAAATTTGTATTTCTGGATTTTTTATGAAAATTTATGCATGCTCATGAATGGCCTAAGGATTTGAACAATTTTTGGGTTGCCTGAAGGGTCAAAAACACCATAAAAACGGCCTTTCTGCCACCTTTTGCACACACAGGAAGCAGTGTTGGGAGATTTGATTTTTGGAGGGGAAAATGGCAACCAAATCCATAAATTCAACTTGGGTTGGAAAGTAGATAGGCAGGGCTTTCCAAAAAGCTATCATGAACTCAATTTGGGCTTTGGGAACGCCCTCAAAATCAGCCTCAAAGTGGCACGACGCATAGAGTTTTCAGGCGCGTCGCATAGGGAAATTTGGCCTATTTTTCACTCAGCAGCTCAGATTTTCGCCTAGTTTTGACTAGTTTGACTTTTTGATGTAACTCTTAATGTAAATTGATGTAAATTCATGACTTTGATGTAATTTTGGCACATATTTACTTATTCTAGTAGATTCATTCACCAAAAAATGAAAATTAAATGAATGAATCAGTTTCCTACCATATAGAGGCAAGTTGTTTCATTGCCTATTTTTCAGTTCCTAGTTTAGATATGGTTGAAATAGATCCTAGAATGGTGAGCTCGACCCCTAGAGGCATGGGGATGAGTTAGGCTTGTCTATATCTTGTAATTCTTCAGTCATTTTCAGAGGTTGGACACTTGGGATTGCTTGGCACTTCATTGTACATTTCATCTCTGCAATTTTGGCAAAGGAATAGACCAGGGTTTGCAACACTCTTTGGGATCTATGTGGCTCTGTGTTTTGATGGTGTTTTTCTCTATGTAATTGTGAGTTCAATAATGTTTATGTATATCATTTCCCTTCTCTGTTCTTCTTAAATTAAACAAATGAGTGACAAAGGTAGAATTCATTAGATTGTTGTGCTCTGCCTTGAAATTTTGTTTAATTTTCCATGTTTTCATCTATTTGAAGAGGATTCTTGAGAGCCTCTTGCCCTCTTCATCTCCTCACTGGTCTAAACCATCCATCCATTCAAATCAAAACATGAAAACGATTTCCTTCCTTGCCCCAATCAGAACTCTACAAAAACAAGGCCTCATCCCCGAACCCAAAACTACCTTTCCCTTTGATTCCAACAAAAACCCCCAAAATCAATTCAAACTCTTTTACTTATATACCTAGCCTAAAATCAGCCTTTATTTCAAGTCATTTCAAGCCTTATTGATTATCTTTGCTGAGATTGACCCGGAGAGAGCCCTCTCCTGATCTGGTAGGGCTAACTACCAGACTGAGCATGGTTTGATGTTACCCAGAACTCTGCCTTCTTCCGCCTGAGGTAGATTTAGGCCATAACATAGTGGCGACCATACTGGGGAAGAAAAGTTTGTTGTTTTCTTTATAAACTATAGACGGAGCCTGAAGTTAGCCAGGTAGCCTTCGAAACGCTCTTGCTTTGCATTAGCGAAAGTAGATGAATGCTGCTTCAATCAATCTTCGGTCTAGTTTATGAATTGAACATGTGGTTTCCTCAGTAAGATCTAATCAAGTTCAGATCTAATTGTTGATGGTGGACAACGATCAGACACTGTAAGGCTGAAATCATTCACCTGGCGACTTTAAATCAGTTTCGAGATCAGATCCAAGGACTCCACTGGGGGACGAACCTGATTAGCAGAAACATGAAAGGACAATATGGAAAGATCAGGTATTCAAGTTGGAATTTCATCCAAGACATTTTGTTCTTTTTCATAAATTATTTCTTCTCTTTTCCTGAGAATTTCAATAAGGCTTTGCAAACTCTTTACTTATATACCTAGCCTAAAATCAGCCTTTATTTCAAGTCATCTCAAGCCTTATTGATTATCTTTACTGAGATTGACCTGGAGAGAGCCCTCTCCTGATCTGGTAGGGCTAGATACCAGACTGAGCGTGGTTTGATGTTACCCTAAAATCTACCTTCTTCAGCCTGAGGTAGATTTATGTTATAACAGTCGGGTCATTCAAGGCACCACACGTGCTACCCCAGTTTTTCATCGATAAACTGCTCTTACAAGAAGTGTGCTAGCAGATGACGAGCATGTTTTCTAAGGTCCTCAGCAAGGGCAAGAAGAAACCATGGCCTATTCTCCCGCTTACTATCCATGCCTATAGAGTTAAAGATTTCAAAGAAGTAGAAGCACAAGAGGAGGAAATCACGGGTTTTCATTTTTTGAACTTCACCCACAGATCATATGATCCTAAAAGGATCATCCTCACACATTGAAAATGGACCAGATTTAATTGGAAATACCAACACAAAGAATGCCCTGTTGAAGAGCATGTCAGGAACTCGTACAACAAATACAAGGAAGTCGCGCCAGAAGAATCAACTGATCAAGGGGGGAAAGATGCTCAAACTACTGAGGAAAGGGCCAACACGCTAGGAGGAGCCTCATCTTCCAAAGCCAAGAAGCCAACAGATCAAGAGATAAATTGTGATGAGGAAAAACATGTTGTTCCAGATCTCATAAAAGAGAGTTGTATTGTTGAGGTTGCCTCAAATGAAGAAAACAGAGTTACAAACCTAAATGCTCTCATCCCACTAGAACTAGATCTTCACGAGGAGGTAGTTCATTCCCTCTATGAAAAACAAGATGAGATCTTCGTTCAAGTAAGTGAAAAAGTTTCCTTGGATGAATCGTTGGTAAATGATAGAAATGCCATGTTTGGGTTTCAAGAATCATCTGAAGTTTCTTTTCTCATGATTGATGAATGTAATGAGAAACATGATAATCTGGCTGTCATATTATATGAAGATGACCTACAATATATTCAAACTATAGAAGATCAGAACATTCAGGGCTACCTTTCAGATTCTTCTTCATATGTCTCATGTTTTGAAATGTTTTTCCAAGAGGAGATCTACTCATCTACTTGTTCAGAATTTTTTGAGGACCAGGAACATACTTTTACTGAAGTACATTATGAAGGAGGATCAGAATCAAAAGAAAAAGACACCTTGTTTCTTCAGCAGGAGGTAAATCTTCATGTTTTTCAGGATCCACTGGAAAATCTGTTGTAGTCAGCAGTGAAGGTGATTATTGCAGTATTCAGTAATGAAGGAGATCATCGTCAATTATGTTTTAGGATGCCTAGTTACCAGTATCTATTGTTGACTAGAAGATCTAATCAGGAGAATCAATCAAGGAGGCATCTGCTTGATTGGTTACATTGGAAAGCACACTACACATGATTGTACATATTCCATCAGCAGGCAGTTGGTTGTCATCATGATTTGAAACCCTCGAATCTTGATGGACTGCTGCCATTAAAAAGCTTTGTAAGTACTTGTTTTTACCAAGATTATTTGTATTTTGTTTTACTTATAAGTTAGTCGTGTCTGCCATTCATGCATTTTAGCTTGAGTTTTTTATTCCATTTCCCAATGGATGAAGGCACTTGTCTACTCTCCCAAAGATCTGTCGTTCTTGGCACTTCTAAGGAGTTACCATCCCCATTGGAGCCAATGTTAGTTTCAGTATTTGCAGCCTTCCTCCTATGATCAATCATGCTCTTACAAAGTGATTTTAAGGTATCAAGGTCAAATTTTGTCATTTTAGTGAGTCTTCAAGTAAAATTTGGTCACTAGGTATTAGGTCTAGGCTTTGTTTTCAATCCTTTAAAAGTTGTCCAAATGTCGGTCCATGTCACCATTCAGCTGAGTGTACCATCATTCAGAGGGTTTTCATCATCATGTCAGGTTCCAATGGGTCATTTTACACCTTGTCTGTTTTACAGTTTCAGGTAAGGTTCTTTTCCCTCTCCTAGGTTTTGAAGGTACTTTCGATAGTCGTTAATCAGAAAACTTGCATCATGATGTTCATACACCTTCCCCTATCATTAATGTACCTTATTAAACACTTCCCATCACTGAGATCCCCCAAATTCCTCATTTTTCCACAAACCCTAGTTTCTTGCCACAACTTGGCAATTTTCTAGGCTAGGCCCGTGTTTTGCCCTTTTGGACCCCTTCCCCTCACTCAATCTCTGATATTCCACTTTCCCCTGCTTCCTAACATCCCTCCCTACTTCCAAAAATTTCCCCAAGAATTTAGAAGCCCCTTATCCCCTTCATTTCGCTTCATTTCGACAAAATCCCTTGTTTCACACATCGGGATAGGTTTCACTCAAATGATGTTTCAGAGCAATAAAATATGAATTTTGGAACAATGAGAGAGGTTTTTGTCCAAAATAGGCCAAGGAAGAAAAAAATCATTCACTTTTTACACAAGTGTCATGGTTTTATAGAAATGTCAAAAATACCGTTGCCTCAGGAGAATTGAATGCACCTCTGAAGTGACCTTGGGAAAATCAAGATTTCTCCTAGCTTGGTTGGCCAAATGACTTCCTTGATGCATTAAATGATAACTAGACACAACGATATTTCCAATGAGCTATCATTATCTCAATTTGGAGTTGAGGAAGACCTTCAAACATTGACTGCAAAAAGACTCTACCTTGAGGTTTCATTCCCGCCATTTTGACCATGGAAGATTTGATTTTTATTAAGAAAATGAATCCAATCTAAATATGGTTGGCTAAACACATATCAATAATATTTCCAATCAGCTATCCTGCGCCCAATTTGACACGGAAAGCCTCCAAAGCCTCTCCTGCAAAAGTGAGCTACGCATTGAGCTTGGTGAGCTACGATTGAGCTCAAACACAAAAAATTTCCATTCCCTCTCCAACATCAAATTTGCTTGGTTTCTCCAGGTTTGAGTAAGTCAAATCCAATCCTCTATTTCTCATAACTCATTCTTGGTGTTGATTATGATTTTTATTATGAATATTTGAGTGCAAAACTAAACCCTACTATCTTGTTGAGAAGTGCCTCCTTAGGGTTTTGCAAGTTGTTTTCGTGTCAATCATCCCACCTCCCCACCTTGTTTTTTCCATCTCCCATCACTGTTATCTCATCACTACACCATGCCATATATCCCTACAAAAATAGACAAGATTCATCATTCAGCCAAAAATCAAAGTGGAAACGAAAAAAAAGAGCTAGAGTGAAGTGTCAAAAGTTTCAAACATTGCAAAAGTGGGTGTGCCCAAATCAAAAATCAAAATCCCTGTCATAAGAGATATGTTTGTGTTCCAATAATCCAATTACACACCAAGAGACATCAGTGAAACCAAGAAAAATCATGGAGGAGTGAAGAAATCACGTTGAAGGCCGAAAATGTGTTGCAGTTGTAGAGCGCGGCGCACATGGTGTGCGCGGCGCATTGGGGAGTTTTCCGCAGTGTAAAAATACACTAGCGCGACGCACATGGCGTGCGCTGCACGTTGCGCTGTTGCGAGGCACACAGAGCCAGAACTCACATTTTTTTCATTTGTTTCAAAAAACTCCAATCTGCTTGGTTCTTCTCGCTCCAAGAAGTTTATGAAATTTCCATTAACATGTTTGGTGCTCATTGAAGTGGATTATGAGAGTTTGTGATGTCAAATTGCAATCCCTATTACTTTGTTTAAATCTACTCTTTTGGGTTTTGAATTGGAGTTTTAAAATTTGTTTTTGGTGCAAAAATTCTTCAACTTTATTTCCCTATATGTTGTTCCTTTCTCATCAGTGTTATATTATCATTATCGCCTAATTTTGTTTATTTCCTTCTACATCTCTAAGAGGCATTCACTCCTAAAACCCTATTCCCTCATATCCCAAGTTACTCATTCCTAAGTCCCATTACCCCTATCCCTAAATCCTTTCATTCCCTTTTCTTATCCCCTTACCTATCATTTACAAAAATTCCCCAAACCCCACATTCCCCAAACATAACCATAATGCCCACATTATAAATCAATTATTGGGAACATTTTTTTACCACAATTTCTTCCTATAATAATCCTCTTTCCCTTTGGCACATATTTTGGCAATTGAAACAAGGCACCAATTTGTCAACAAACCAAACATACACTTGGCATATACCTTGCAACACCATGACGGACACCGACACATCCTATGAACAAGACAGTGATTCCGCCACTGAACTGCATGCACCAGGAGGGCACTGAAACGGTGAAAAAGGGAGGATAGACTCCGAATCTTGGCCGAAGCTTCTTTGGCTGAGCATGATACTTGATGATGGACCTTCAGTCCAAGTTTCAAGTAATTTGGAGAAAATTTTTTCAATTTTGTTTTTTTGGTCACAAAACAGATTTTCCTGCCCGACGCGTCGCGCCACTTGGCACGCGCTTATGATTGGGACATCTTCTGGAGGAAAACTTGATATTTTTGGGTTTTTTATGATAAATTATGCATGCTCAGGAATGGCTGAGAGATTTCATCAAGTTCTGGGTGGTATAAAGGGTCAAAAACACCTTGAAAATGGCCTTTCTGCCACCATTTGCACACACAGGAACTAGTTTTGAGAGATTGAAGTTTTGGAGGGGAAAATGACATCCAAATCCAGAAATTCTACTTGGGTTGGATAGTAGACAGACAGGGCTTTTCAACGAGCTATCATGAGCTCAATTTGGACTTCGGGAAGTGCCTCAAAAATAGGCTCAAAGTGGCGTGATGCATTGAGTTTTTGGCGCGGCGCATAGAGAAATTTGGCCTCATTTTGACTCTTCAGCTTAGAAATTCACCCAGTTTTGAATAGTTTCACTTTTTGATGTAATTATTGATCTATCTTGATGTAATTTGATGACTATTATGTAATTTTGGCTCATATTTACTTGTTCTATAGGATTCATTCACTAAAAAGTGAAAATTAAGTGAATGGATCAGCCTTCTTAGCATATATAGGCAAGTTGTTTGATTGCCTAGGAATCCTCAGCTCCTTTGTTTGACTTGGTTGAAACAAATTTCCTAGAAGGATGAGTTTCCCATTCATAGATGGGAAGGGGTTAGAATTGTCTATATATTGTATTTTCTGAGACATTTTCAGGGTTGGATACTTGGGAAAAGTTTGGCACTTCATTGTGCATACACTTCTGCATTTTTGGCAAAGGAAAGACCAGGGTTTTGCAGCACTTATTGGGATCCTTGTGGCTCTGAGTTTTGATGATGTTTTTCTCCATGTAATTGTAAGTTCATTAATGTTTTATGTATGCCATTTCCCTTCTCTTTGCTTCTGAATTAAACAAATGAGTAACTAAGGTAGAATTCATTAGTTTGTTGGTGCTCTGCCTTAATTTTTTTTTTAGTTTTATATGTTTTCCTCTGTTTGAAGAGGATCCTTGCACCTTCTTGCCCTCTTCAGCTCCTCAGCAGTCTTTTCTATCCATTCATTGAAGCTAAGACATCAAAGCCATTGTTTTCCTTGCCCCAGCTTGAACTCTGCAAGAATTTGGCCACATCCCCAAGCCCAAAATTGCCTTTCCCTTTTTCCAACAAAAACTCCTAAAAAATCATTCAAACTCCTTGATTAATATACCTAGCCTAAAATTATCACTCATTTTAGTCATCTCAAGGCCTATTGATACAATTTTACTGAGATTGACCCGAAGAGAGCCGTCTCCTGTTCTGGTAGGGCTAGCTACCAGACTGAGCGTGGTTTGGTGTTACCCTGAATCTCACCTTCTTTCAGCCTAAGGTGGATTTGGGAAATAACATAGGCTTTTCTTGGGCTAAACAAGGCTGAAAATGGCCAAGATAAGCCTCCTTCTTCAAATTGTTTGCAAAAATACTCTACAAAATCTTATGCTCTGCAAAATTAGCAACAAAGAGACTCTAGTATGTTGGTGTGACGCTCTATTGGTATCCCAAAGGTCCCAAGTTAGTAATAATGTGGTTGAACTAAAATCCTTAGAAGAATACCTTTGTGCTTCTCAATCTCTTGGCTTCTCCAAACTTATTCTAGAGGGAGAATATAATATGTTAATCAACATGATATTAAAAATCCTCAATGGAAAACCCCCAAGGGAAGTTTCTTGTAGCTAGTTCCTAGCAAGCATTCTAGAAAAAGTCGCTAACCTTCATATCTCCATTCAAGTGATCATCCCTTTGTATGCCCATCGAATAGGTAACAATATTGAAGATCTTTTGGATAATAAAGGATGTGAATCCCAAGCCATTTTTATTTCCTCCCTTGGCACTCACTTTTAGACTTACCTCTCAAAAATAACTTTCTATGGATGGCACAAAAGGATTCTCCCTCCTTAAATAGTGTGTGAAGTGGGATAGGTGGGTGGGAATGTTTTTTTTGTCCCACTAGGTATTAAGGAGGGTGGAAATGGCAACGTCTCTCCCCCATGATATTTACGTTGCTTGTTGGATTGGGCTCATGTTTTATGACATGTAAATTCATCCACATGTCGAGGGTCCTTTCCTCACCTTTTGATTTATTGTTGGATCTCATTTGGTGCATTCATAGATTTTGGTGGGTGATGTTCTGCCATCCTCACTTTGCAAAGGATTTAATCTAGACAAGCCACTTGGTGTACATTGTCCATATTTGGAGGTGGGGGATTCTCATTATGCACAATTCCACCACCAACAGATGAGGATAATTGATTAGTGATTTCTCGTAGCATCACATCAGGTTTTATCATTAATCATGGTAGGGATTTTCTTCAATCAATTGGTTCAACGTTAGGTAATTTTATTGGTTGTTTCCACGCTTTCTATAATAACATGCCTTTTTTTTTCATGTCTCGGCCTATATAGCATGGATTTCAAACTCCTCTGTTGTTTCTTTCTTAGGTCATAGATTTTCATGGTAGAGCTAGGTTCCCCCTCTTTCCCTCGAGTCTTATCCAAACTAAGCACCTATCTAGTTCATTTCCTTATGTTTTTCTGAAGTTTAGCCTCATATGAACCTTCAATGTGTCGACCCATCCTTTGTCCCTAATTATTGGGCCTCTTTATCAAACGGATTTTTCCCTTATTCCCTTTCCTCTATCATTTCCCACTTGGCACCACTTTTTCTTTCAAGTCCAACAAAGTATTTATGGTTGATGTTCACCATCATGCCTCGTCAATGTGCCTGAGTGCATCACGAATTTTCTTATTATTGTTATTAAGGAGGCTTTGATACCTAACAACAAGTGGAGATATCTAGTTCCTAATTCAAAGAATTCACTCCACCATAGATATAAGAAGAGATTCATCAGGCGAAGAGGGACATTGCGGAAAAACAAGGTTCTCTGACTGAATCTGAGGTGCTCATAAAGGTGGTATATTATGTCTCGAATATAGGTCACTCAAAGGACTTCTACAACCACTACTTACACATTGTCGATATTATTGGAATCTAAAGCTATTAATGGGTCCAATGCTAGTTAACAGGAGTGAAGCCAAAGAGGAGATTATCCTTCAACTGGACAAAATGCAACTACATATCCACTCAATAGACTGCAAACTTGATATTTAGGCATCCTCCTTGATCAAGGTTGTTTTCTAGGTGGTGACAGAGAGCCTATTTGTATTGAGGCTTCAAAATTGGGTAAGCCTAAAATATGTTTTTTTTAATCCTCTTTTCTATTTTTCAATCCTAGGCTTTTTTGTTAGCAAGTTAATAATGGCCCTAGAGGCCATGCATTATAGAAAATCTTCATTGTTTTTGGGTTCAAACTAGGTAAAAAATTTACTTGGCTACTGTGGAAATTGAAGTTTTGTCTCTAGTTTAGTTTCCTTAGTGGTAGGCCAGGACAAACTTCAATTCATTTCGATGTACAATTTTCAATTCCCAGAATAGAAATTTTACTTCACAAAAAAAATGTTGAATTCCTGATAATAAGGAATCATACATGTATTGAATCACTTTTCAATAAAATAACACCTATATTCAATCAATTTTGATCCCTAGTGCTTATTGTCATGTCTTCATATTAAGAAGGCACAAATAAGACATGTAGGTAATATTCATACCATTTAATTTCTAATAATAAGGAATCTTACATGCATTGAATCAATTTTGATCCCTAGTGCCTATTGTCATGTCTTCAAAGTAGGTAGGCATAAAGAAGACATGCAGGTAATATTCATAAATGTAAGCAAGCAAAGCAAGTAGTAAATGAGGACAAGCTAAGTAGGTAGTAAATACAAGCAAGTGGAATAGGAATTAAGAAGATCTATAAGTGGAGCCATCAAGGATTGGTAGGTATTGTTTATAAATCCAAGGAGCAAGGGGATGGGGACCTGATTCGAATTGGAAATGTTTCTCCTTTGTGAAGTAAAATTAGATTCACCCCAACAAACAATTTTGATGTTCAATGCCCACTACTAAGATGTTAATCATGAGCTCCATAACAATGGGATTCTATAGTATAAAAATGATAACGTTTTTTATATCAATTACCATGATATGGAAAAAATTATTAACATTCTTAGCTTTTTAATTTTTATAGTATATAGAAAATCAGTTAATGAAGAAAAAAATATAAAAACAAGACTAATAGTTGTTATGCAGCATAGTCAGTGCATCTGCCACTATAGCTATTTAATTGATTAAAGGTTGTACTGAGTAGCTATACCTATCACTGCTATAGGCTTTTCTTTGTCACCTCTTTTAATAATTTTTGTTGTTATTAGTGCAGAGAAGTTGTGCAGACAAAAATTATAATATTCTTGTGGTTATTCTGGAAAGACAAAAACTTGACCTGGATAAACCTCCAGGACAAAGGCAAGATTGGGCCTGGGATCTGCTATGTGTGCATGACAGCCAATGAAGACAACCACCCTTCTTTTTTTATAGATGTACATTTGCTTGAGAGATTCGAAGTTTACTATGCAAGAATTTTAACCTCCATGACCGAGATTACCTGTCTGTAGAAGAGTGCACAAACTAGTGGTTTGAGAAAGGTAAGCAATTTAGAAACATTCCACTTATTTTTCACTAGAGATTGTGGTGTTGCAAGAAAAAGTGGATATTTGAAGATGAGAAGAACATGCCTGGTTTGGTCACATCTCAGATTATTCTGAGTTGTGGAGACATGAGGATTCCTCGTAATCTCTCGATCATGCTGAGATCTTTTGAAATTCATTATCTTGTTGGTTTCTTTGATGGGGTGGCTCAAAACATGAGATGTGGTTATGGAGCTTGGCTTATGATCACCCCACAATGTCACTACAAAATCCAGTGGTTCAGGGAACAAGGGATTAATATGAGAGCGGAAATGTTGGCCTTGTGAGGACTACTGTGGTTTACCAAGCAACTTTATATCGACAAGCTGTGAGTATTTGGGGACTCAGATTCTCATTGATCACCTGAATAACCAAAACTCCTTGGTGCCTGTACATTTATTTGCCTGGACAAAGAGGATCAACAACCTACGTAGATCCTTTTCTATCATCTCTTTCACACATATTTACAAGGAGAAGAATAGAACGGCAAACAGATTATCCAAGACAGGTTTGACATGGACATTGTGAGATGCATTACGAACTTATAGATGCCTCAGGCAGTGTGGCGAAGAGAACTGTTAAATTCTTCTTAGAAGATGCTAGAATGGCGAATACAATGAGGAAATCTGGATCAATTTTGTTTTTTGCAAACGGAACAACACCTCTAGATAGCTGGAAGCGAAAAGGTGTCGTCATCATATGGAAGGAGGGCTGCCAGATGCTGGACTTCTGGTTAACTCTAGTTTTTTGTATATACATAAATGTAACTCGGTCATTGGATATCAGTTTTGTTCTGAATTCTAGCACAGTGATCACCCAAAAAACAGTCAAACAGAATGAGTTTTGGCACGGAAAATTGGACAGAGCAATTGGAAAAGCGCGAGAAAGCAATACTGCCAATTGCCAATTCTAATTAACCGGCAAAACGATCTTGCGATCTCTTGAAAACACCCGCATGACCGAGATCACGGTAGAGAAATTTTGATGATCAAAATAGAAGTCGAAGCTCTGAGTATTTTACTTCAATCAGGGTGAGGCAAAGAAGGTCTGAGGTTGGCGCAAAAGGGAAAACACTGACCATGCTTAGCCCACGTCATTCCTAAGCAAAAAGCCCAAGTCCGTAGAAACTGCGGAATACTAATATCTAAAATGAGAAGTGATGCTAGTAAGAGATACATTGTGAAGCCAATATTGGAACGGGTGAATTAAATGTCCAAACACATTTACCAGCGATTAATGGGCTTTAAGGGATGCTATGTAGCCAATATTGACTATTTAGTCATGGGTATTACTGTCCATGGTTAATACAATATCTTTGTTATTACTCATTCAACGTTATTATAACGAAATATATTACTTTATAATAATAATAAGGATAACTCCGACCATATTCGATAGAAGACCAAGAATAAGCAATAAGTGCCACCACACCACCATTCAAAGAAGAGTGCATAGTTTATAAAATCACCTTGTAATTCAACTACAATAAACTAGAGGGAAATGAGCTTGAATTCAACACAACTGAAATGAGCTTGAATTCCTTTGAACTCTAGCTTTTGATTTAAACCTTTCGATAAAATGAATATATATTAATTTTTTGGGAAATTAGATCCACGTTAATTGAATTTTATGTGCGAAAGTTTATTGTGCGGAAGCTCATTCCTCGCAATGAACTTTACAGTGGTGGTCCCTGCAAAACATATCAAATTATTTTCATTGTGCGAAAGTTTATTTTGGAAATCAAGTTTACTTAATTAACTGAATTTTTGTGTTGAAGTCTGTTGTGACACAATGAGCTTCATAATGGGTGTCCCTGCAAAGTATATCAAATTATTTTTACTGTGTTGAAGTTCATTGTGTGAAGACCTCCGCACAATGAATTTCACAGTGGTGGTCCTTACAAAGTATGAATTTCACAGTCTTGGTATTTACAAAACATATTAAATTATTTAGAAATAATAATAGTAGTGGATATTATTTTTTATTTAAAATATATTTTTTATTTTTATTTTAATGGAGAACTAACAGACAGACAAATTTACACATCTTTTATACTGGGTTGTAGAATAAGTTTTTCAGCTCAATTAAAATTTTATAAATTATCATATTCAAACTTGATAAATAAAATGATATTAGATTCAAGACCTCAGCTTAATGATGAACCACATTAGACAACCAAATACTAATAATGTGATTAATCCGAAAAACATTTATCTAAAATAAAATAATGCAAACCATCTTTAAATTTTTAGCAATATAAAAATATTTATAGGTTTCAACTCCACCACCTAACATATATCTACTGGATTACAGAGCGCAAGAAAGACTGTAGGATAGTCTAAGATTGTGTAATAGAGAGTGCTTATGTCATATATATATATAATATATTTATAGCCTCCTGTTGAGGTTGAGAAGTTATGATAGTGGGTAAAGATTATGATTATAGTAATTTGCACGTAGCATGTTACAGTCAAGGATTAGGAAGATAAATAAGGATATTATGTTGTTGAATAATTTTGAACGACTTCCACGTCTCGAACTTGTTCGAAGCTTGTGTTATTGTTATATCGTTGTAGACCCGGGTGTATTTGTTCGAGATCTCTGCAAATTTCTTTTATTGTTTCACATTTTTAAACCAAAGTTTACCTGTGTATTTAGACATAGCATGAGTAGAAATTTAGTAGAAGTTACTAATTTTCTTCATGCTTTCACGGTTAGTACTTGTTGTTAACTCAGAATTACATCTGTATTCGGGATACACGAGTAGATTAAAAGGCCAATTCGGTAATTATTTCAATATGGGTGTTCCAATTTACAAACACTGTCAAATGTTGTGCATTTGAGCTCACTGAAAAGGCTTGTTGTGTCTAAATGCTCCAAATTGCAATGGCGTGAGGGATTAGAAGCATAGTTACTAATTTGAATTTAGATTGCAATGGCGTGAGGGATTAGAAGCATAGTTACTAATTTGAATTTAGATTCGATTCGATACGGAAAAAATTTGACTACCCAAATTTTAATACTGTAAAAATTAGTAAGTATACATTTTATAAATATCAAAACATATTATTTTTTGAAATTTTTAATTTTTTTTTCTTTGTTCTTGATTACACTATCTTATTCTATTTTATTTTTGAGAATTTTTTTTAATTGGATGTAACCATGTATAAAACTACCAAACCAAAATTAGGCACACAATTTGTATCATTTTTAGGGATATGAGTAACCTCAAACTCATGTCAAATCTACCTTTTATTTATCAAATATTTTTAATAGAGTAAGAGGAAGTGAGATTTATTTATCAAATATTTTTATTTGTTATAACCATGTTTCAGTAGTGGGATAAAGATAAGAATGACATAAATAGCTTATTGACTGAGTAGAAGTGGTTATATCTCTTTTTTCTTGTGGATGAATTGTTAAATATATAGAAGGAAAAACATGCACTACAAAGATGATGAAATGAGATGTTTAAGGATTCATTCTAGAGGAAACCATTAGTATGACAAGTTTGAATTCATTGAGACATCAATTCCTTAATTAATACCAATAAGCACTTGAGTTCATTGTTGATCTCTAACTTCATTATCATCTTTGTAATGTGCATTTTTGTTTTACTTTTCCTACCCAAAAAACTTAAAACTAGGTGATTTTTTTTTTTTTAAATCTCAAAAACAAGAGCAAGAAATCGGATTCAAACAAATCTTTCTTAAAAACAAATAATTTAAGAAAAAGAATGTTTAAAAAATACCAACTCAAAATAATGTAACATTAAAATAAATTTCTTTCAAGAAAGACACATAACGTAATTAAATGCAATTTCAATTTTTTTTACATAAAAAAGATTACGTCTTAGAAACACTTCTAATTTGTTAAAAAAAACTTTCTAATTTCATATTTATGTAAAAAAACCTAATATATTTTTGTGAAAAAAAATATATATATATATATTAGAAATACTTCTAATTAGTTAAAAGAACCTTCTAATTTCTTATCTATGTAAAAATAATAGCCTTCTAAGAAACGTAGAGGATACTTATTTCTAAAAGGTATTCAAAAGCATTAGTCTACGGAGCAAGAGCAAGAGGCAGGAAATATATGTCGAAGCCTTGAAAGCATTACCGTCCAGAGCCGAAGGCAGCAAAGGATGGAGAGCAGCCAACCACGCACGAGGCCTTATTGAGAGGTACACCTCAACATCTAATAGTTCCGAACCACATAAGAATGTAATGACGGTGTAGATTCAGTATTCTTGGGCCAGCTGGGTGTATCATCTTTTTGCTGTATTTTTAACTTACCCAATAAGTTGTATAAACTGTTTTATTTTTTTCTTACCAAAACAAAAATTACCAAATGGAATTCGAATTTAACGTATTAATCGTTACTGAGGACTAACTATGATTAGCAGAGCACCTGGGCCTATGACTGGAAAAGGCTTTAGCCGCATAGAAAAGTATTAATATAAAACCAAATAAAGTAATTTTAATTTTAAAATATGTGGATCTTGTTAGTTAGGGTGACATAATGATTTTATATTGTAATTAATGTTTTTTTTAAGTTTGGTAGAATTATTTTTCATTGATTTTTATAAACAAAATACAACTAGATTTTACAGTTTGGTGGTCTCAATTTGTCTTGCTTTAAACCGAAACAGAGTTAATTGATCACTGTTGTACCAAGCAAACAGAGCAAAATCTAAATATTTATACATATACAATTTTTCACATACTTATTAACAAATTAATGAAAATATAAATACTAACCATATATATAAATAAAACAAAAAAAACTAACATAATTAAACATCATGAGACTCTTCTGCCTCCTCGGATACCAAGGCTGATTCCACACATTGTAATTAATGTTATTTTCTTTTAAAGTTTGATTTTAAGGTATGTGTAGTTTAACATCAACAACAGCTTAGCCAGAATTTTCCTTTAGACCACCTACAAGAATAAAAGTAGATAGGGAGGAGGTGACTCTGCAGCGAAGTTCGTTCACATATATATATATATATATATAAATGAAGTTAATCAAGCAATTTTAAACGTTGGGTTTTCTTACACTTAGAAGGAAAAATTTATTACTCAAATGGATTTCCAATGTTTTTTTCCAGAATTTAGTAAGGCATTACAAAGCTTCAAAAGGATGAAAAGTGGTAAAGTCGCATAGCAACTAAGTTAATAGCTCACTTGTATTTTCCAGTGGGAGATGGACGACTGACACATTAGTTTGACCATGGGTATTGTTATTTTTTTTCAGAGGAAAAAAAACACTGATATATTGATATATTATATATGCTAGTACATTTAAACATCAATTTCATTCTCAGCTATGCTACAACGAGAAAATCTCAAGACATCATTGCCACAATTGAAACCGGATCACCATTCTAAGAAAGAAAGAGGATCACAGTAGATTGGCAAGTCGAATTTCAGAGTGTGCAAACCACTCATTACATATATAACTCAGCAGAATCTGAGTAGTCTCCACCTCTGTAAACATACAAAAATGAAACTAGATCATTATAAGAGGGCACTATCTGATGAAATGGTAGCAATACCTGTAACATCAATGACCGAGAGATATGATGAGCATCAACATGATTAGGCTCACTTGGGGAAAAACTGGCTCGCTTGATAATATGTATAGTCTATCCTCAGGCTCGCTTGATATAGTAGATTAGATGCACAGGCTCGCTTGATAGTAGGTCGTGAAAAGTCCAAAAAAGAAGTATGGATATTATGTGCCAAATCAATTCACAAGAATCTCTCCCGCTGTTCAATATCCCATTTCCCAATCGATCCCCTGAACTCAACTCCCCTGAACCTCCTTTTATAAGAAGAAAAGATGTAGTGGTAGAAAAATTTGTGCCCCTATCATGTATTCAATTCATAACCTATCTCTTGGCACAAAAATCTGTAAATTAAAGAACAGGGCGAAGCATCTGTAACATGCCCGCTTGATGAAGATTTTATCAACCTCCTGTGGTCAGGCTCACTTGAAAAAGAGCTCTTACAAAATTTATGCCCCTGGAATCAGGCTCGGTTGATAAAAATGATTAATGTAATTATGGAAGAGGGATGCTGTTTTCCCAAACCATTGATCCGTCTTTTATATGTTGAACCTGCATATTACCAAAAATAGCCCTGGTGCCTTTTTTTTACAAACCATCAGCTCGAGTATTGTGCTCTCTAAAAATATATTTAATGGGCGGCCTTTTCAATCTGATCCACAACTAACTAGCTCGTTGCAACCACACTGGTAACTCCGGATCCACCAAATTAATGCAGCCATTTATACCATCAACCACCAATTTAGAGTCACCATATATATAGATCTGGTGGAGGCTTAAATTGATAATAGCCAAGAGACCTCCCCACAATGCCATTATCTCTGCTTTATCATTTGAACCTGGTCCCCCATTCCAAAATATGATAATCCGTTCTGTTTGAGATAGCTTTACCCATGCTCCACATCCAATGGTCCCCTCCTTACAAGCCCCATCAAAAAAGAGCATCGGGATAGAAATTTCATGTGGTCTTATACGGTGAGACCCATCCACCACAGTTTTACAAACAAGGGGGCGCTCCTCTATCCACCTGAGAATATTAGAATATATATGAGGAATATTGAAATCCTTGTTTTCAAATATCAGTCTATTTCTGTCCAACCAGATCTCCCAAATAAAGAAGAAAGGGAGTGGCCTGAATCTTCCTTTCAGCTTGTACCAATCCATTGTGGTGGATATAAAGTCACTCGGGATCCAATTTGGTTCAATAAGATAGTGGCTGAACATCTTCCACAGATTACAAACAACTGGGCAATTGAAAAAAATGTGTGCAATGGATTCCTCCTCAACAGAACATATTGCGCATCTACTAGGGCCACATTGTCCCCTTTTGACCAAATTATCCCAAGTAAGGACTTTACCCTTCCATACCAGCCATCCGAAGCTAATGATCTTAGTTGGGACTCTAAGTTTCCAAAACTGAGAAAAAGAGGAGGAATGCATACCTGCATAAGAATTATAGTTGATATGCTAATAAATATCCTTTACAATGACCGAATTCCCATGAAGAGGACCATCCCAAATAATGGCATCACCACCCGTAGCATGATAGAATCCAGCCCCCCTAAGAGTGTTTTGGTATTGAACCCATTCCTCAGCATAAATACCATTCAAACCCAATTGTTCAGCCGATTTGATAACCAGAGCATGATATGTCCAATATAAAATGATCTGCGATAAATAGATAATGCCATGGTGGTTCAGTCAGTGAATAAGGCCCATGGAAAGTCCATGTTGATTTGAAATTCCGCGCAACTGTCTGGTACCAATAGGGATGCGACTGCCATCATGAAAGCACCATATAAGACAATCAACGACATGGCCAAGGATTTTACATAAGCTTGCCCATATGGTCGATATAGCAGACAGAGAGAAAAACTCATGACATAGCAATTGATGGAGAGGATCCCCCTGCAGATATTTACAACGTATTATATCATTCCAGATTCCTGTGCTCTTGACTGCATGCCAGAAAGATTTAACCAGAAGGGCCTTATTAAAGATCCTCATATTCAGAATTCCCCACCCGTCATGCTTTTTAGGGCGACATAGCAGTTCCAACTTACATAGATGGTACTTTTGATCCAAATTTGTTCAACCCCATAGAAAACGAGCACATATTTTATTGATCATCATTATGATTTGCTGAGGTAAATAAAAGAGGTGACTCCAGAAAACCATTAATTGTGAGAGAATGGACTGAATCATAATGAGTCGGCCCCCCATTGATAACCACTTATGAGTCCACTTGTTGATTTTTTCTTTAAGCCTATCCGTCAACCATGTCCAGTCCCGATTCCTGTAGCAACATGGCTTGATATTGAATCCAAGATGTTTAAAGCCATCTGCCGCAGCCTTAATCTGGACTCCCATAAAATCAACAATGAAAGATATTTCATCCATATTTCCATATTCAAAAATCAGAAAAGATTTTTTGTTTGTTGATCCATAATCCTGTTGCAGATCCAAATCTAATAAGAATATAATGAACATAGAACCAATGATTTCTTATGAGAGAGCCAAACAACAGCATATCGTCCACAAACAAAGAATGTGAAGAAGATATAGTCGTAGAAAGAGTGAAACCTTTTATATACCCATTTTGCTCCACCTTGTGCACTATCTTATTGAAGCTGTCCATGATTAAAATAAAAATCATAGGGGACAAAGCACATCCCTGACGTAGTCCCCTTCCTGCTTCCAAAAAAGCCATGGGAAAACCATTTATGATTACTACGTATCTAACAGTAGATATGTAGGACATTATCCATCTAATCATGGATATTGGAAGACCTATCTTAAGCAGAACCAATTGGATGTAAGACCAATCAATGGAGTCATAGGCCTTATAGAGATCAACCTTCATAACCACGGCCTCTCTTTTATCTGTCTGCATGGAATGCAGAACCTCATGCGCAACTGCAATGGCGTCGTGAATGGATCGACCCTTTAAAAAGTCGTATTGTTCCCTTGATATATGGACCTGAAGGGTTTCCTTTAATCTATTAGCAATAATCTTAGAGGAAATTTTATAGATCAAATTGCACAGAACAATCGCTCTGAACTCCCTAAAATAATTTGGCTCAGCAAATTTTGGAATTAGAGCGATGAATGTGGAATTCAGATTTGTAGGAATGTGCCCCCGGCTCCTAAAACTCTCCACAACACATGGTGATTTTAGCACCCATCAGATCATAGAAGAAAAGAAAGAATTTCAATGGCCATCCATCGGGCTTGGGGCATTTATCAGGAGGGAAAGATTTGAGAACCGATAGCACTTCACTGTCAGTTATAGGCATCTCCATAGCCCTTATGGCCTCCGCATAAAACAACCTTTGTATATGTTGTAGCATCCAATTCTGGTTATTTTCATCAATACCACGATCTTTTTGGTAAAAAGCAGAAAAATGTAATAAAGCTTCATGTTGAATCTCTGTGGTTGTGATTGCATAGGAGCCATCGGCTTTCTTAATGCGCCAAATAGCATTTCTGTTCTTTCTATCCGATGCGCATTTGTGAAAAAAATTAGTGTTAAGGTCCCCCTCTTTCAACCAATGTATTTTGCTCTTGAGTTTCCATGAAATCTCTTCAATTCTGAGAATCTCTCTTTTTCTAATCCCCAATTCTTTTAGAACCTCATATGTGTTCTCATCCGGCACCTGGTCTGGAAAGTGAGAGTATATCTCCTTAATCTTGACTTCAATAGATATTAACTCAACTTTGAGAGCCTGCTTTTTCCTAATCTCCCAAGACTTAGTAGCCCTTTTAATTTTCTGTAATTTGAAATGAAGACGATCCTAGCCTATTAAATCCCCAATATCAGAGTCGTCTTTCCATAGCTCCTGAATCAGCCGTACATATGACTCATCCTCCAACCATACTCGATTAAATTTAAAGTCCATCCCTTTGACACTTCCATCCAACTTCCAAGATAATGTGATGGGCATATGATCAGAAATATCAGAGACCATTACTAAGGATCGAGGGTCACCAAGATAATCCATCAAATTGTCCTTCACCATGACTCTATCTAATCTTTTGCCAATGAAACCATCACCTGCCCTTTTGCTTTTCCATGTAGGGATAAGTGGAAAGGGTCGAACATCAATAATATGATTTGAGATAAACAAATCATTCAAGAAATCAGCCATACGATCAAGTCTGGCCCGAGATCCCCAAACTTCATTCGCCTGCAGAATGGAATTGAAGTCTCCCATACTAATCAAATTTTGTAGCTCTAGGATTCCAGAGTCACGCATACGGGACCAGAATGAGACCCTGTTGGAATATGGTGCATAGAGATTGATAATGTTGAAAATTCCATCCATGCCCCTCAAATTTCCAGATAATAACATTCCACCGAAGAAACTGTAGGCCTTTATTTTGGCCTTGCCGAGATTCCATATTGCAATCGACCCTCATGATTGTCCATTAGCGTTGACAGCCGCCGCACACCATCCCGGTTTGATATTTAAAAAATCTTGTATGGCCTTGTTACGACAACATAATGTTTCTTGACATAAAAAAACAATAGGATTCATAGGACCAAACAATTCCCTGAGGCAATGTTTTTTGGAGGCATTTCCCATCCCCCTGATATTCATGGACAAGATTTGATTCATGGGGAACCATCCTCGGGGTTGCTTGCTCTAAGCGCCCATGGTTCTGTAGAAATATTGTTAATCACAGATATTGGGATGTCCGTGAGATCCTCTTCATCATCAATGAATAATGCAATTGATTTCATTTTCCCTTTAATTAGATTGGAGGTTGTCTTGGTGCGTCTACGGATCGTAATATTGGAGGCCGACGAGATGGTATTGGAGGTAGGAGCAGATCTAGGAGGCCTATCAAACACTGTAAGAGCAGCTAGATCAATATCAGGATTTCCCATCAGTGATTCTATATCACTCTTCACCGAATTCCTAGGGGAATCGGTGATAGTAAATGGAATAGGATTGTCAGGAGATTTATTTGACCCTTCGGGTTCCATTTCAGTCCTAGATGTAGAGGGCTCCCCTATACAGAAGTTGGTTGACAGAAAAAGCGGAGGGTCAGCATCATTTGTAGGTAGAGGTGACGACCTAGAGGGCAAGGGGTCAACGGTAGGAGCGGGGACATAAGAATTTTCACGCCCATCATCAGATACAGGAGGAACATGTGAAACATCAATACTAGGACCATATTCAGATTCCAGAACCCTATATTGAGGAATACTAGGTCAAAAAAGACATGTTTCCCGAGCCCTCCCATTATCAATATGTACGATTCTATCACTATGCTCATGTGTAGAGACATGTGCTTCATCTTCAGAAGAGGTAGAGTGAGGATTACCTGATGCGAAGCCACCAGATGTACCCCAGCCAATAAAATTACGACGACCACCCGGCACTATAGGCATCCTGGCTTGATCACCTCGAAGTCGGAATGGGAAATTCTCCCGAAGGTGTCTGGTTCTGTGGCAAATCAGGCATCTGAAGGGGATGCCCCAGTAGTCAATCCGTTGACGATAACGACGATGACCCCATATGAGATCAACATCCCCAGGCAGACCTCCAACAAAGTCGACTTCGACTAGGATCCAAGCGATTCTCTTGTCGCTGGCACCAACTATGCTTGGGTCAATATACTTGGTGCACCCGATGGTGTTCCAAATAGCCCGCAATGCTTTCAAAGTCCAAAAATCCAAAGGAAGACCAGGAAGCTTTACCCATATGACCCTGCTGCGAGGCGCTTCCATAACTGGATTGAACCCAAGATACCATGGCACCAGCTGCATGAAGCTATGACCCCTCACCCACGTTCTGCTCGTGATTTTATATACATCCTTCTCATCCATAAAATGGACGCTGAACCATCCATTTAATAGCATGCTAAATTTGGGTGTGTATCCAACAATAGGGTTCCAGAATTGCTTAACCCATCCACTCATATCAACATCAGAACCATTCGGAAACATCCATCGCCCGATAACAGCACGCTTCTGCAAGTTAGCCACTCTGCCACATAAATCCTCATAGTCCAGATTAACCGCCTTAATCTCCATGTTGTGTTTAAAAATGTTCTTCTTATGTCTCCCGCGGCCTCTGTTCTTCCTGTATTTTCTATTTTTCTGACTACCCTACACATTCCCTTCTTGGAAAGGCAGATGCGAGAAAGCTTGTTTGATTATGAGCTCATCAATCAGGAAACTGTTGGAAACCCTTTGCTCAACTTCGATGGTTGCAGAAATGAAGGCTTCATGAGCAGAAGTGTCTGATGCAAGCCCAATATTAAAGTCCTCCATAAAATACCACAATAGACAACTTCGATGCTAGTTTGTACACCATCACCAGGGTGCCAGCGAACCAAAAAGTCTGACAAAGAGGATGACTTAGGTCAGACCCGAATCAGATCAAATATTTCAGTAGTCAAGGAGCATAATCAATACTTTACGGTTTGTAAAATAGTATTTACAAATCATTTATTTCATGATCCGACCAGTATAGTTTTTCTCCAATCAATCAATTTTTGGATTTGAATTGGTAGCCCAAGTGGCGTGATTTTACGAAAATTATTTGCCTCTTAGAGCACCAGGGATCGAAATCTTAATGTTTATCAATGGGGAGTGAAACCAGCATTAGTGTCCTAATTGTGTGAAGGAGTTCTCATGATCGTGACGAGTAACATTTCGACTTTGGCTTTGGTTTAAGAGTACGTGAGAGGTGTTATATTGGGCTACTGAGCATCTTCACTTCTGGAACCAAGTATCATTGTGAAAAAAACTGAGTGGCCTTTTGAAATGTGAATATTATCATTTGTATTATTTGCAGTGACTAGAAACAAAATTATTTGTATTATTTGTAGTGATTAGAAAAAGTATCATTATTTGTATTATTCTGTATTTTTATGATGAAAAGGTTGTTTAATTTTATTTCTAGTTTATTTAACACATAGTTAAGTTATTAAGTTATTTTTGTGTTGTGAGCAATTTTTTCAAGATGGGTAAAAGAAGTAGGAATTTCAAACTAAACAGATCAACTTGGGAATAAGGTTTTTTATTTTCATTTCATTTTTTGTCTTTAAAAAAAATGGGATACTTAACCATAACACTTTCAAGAAAATAAGGAAGGTTGACTATTTGGAGCCAACCATGGGAAAATATTTCCAAAATCTTACAAATCATTTTTTGGAAAAGGTTGGTCTCCTTGAGGATTTGGAGGAAGTTGAGTCATTTTCTAACTGAAACAATACAATTTAGAAGAAGCAAATTGGCAAGTTGGAGGAGAAAAATAATAAACAAGGTATGGATGTTTACTATTTAAAAGCCTTAATGGAACTGTTTTTTTAAGAAGTAGCCCCTTTTCACTTAGAGAACAATAGGTTATTGCATCAATATATCAAACTTTCAAACAAAATTTTGATTCCTTATTACAACAATTAATTAAGAAGGATGAGGTCATTTAAAACTTGCAAAAGTGCAAACAACACCTTCAATTGGAATTCAATCGCCTTCAGAATGCTCAAAAGGAGAATGCTACTATTGAGCTATCAAACTCACCTACTGATGTTGATAATGGTGCTTTTGTTTCACCTATATTTGAAAATGCACCACCAATGTTAGGTCATGATTTCTAAGAAAAATGGGAAATTAGAAAATATTATGCGGGAATAATCAACAGGGCATCATTGTTCCTATTAACCCTATAGTGGATACATCAAGAGTAGGTCTTGAATATGATCAAGTTGCTACCTCATTACCTACATCTAACTCTATTGAGACTAGAGCATGTCTTTTGTTGTAGGAGGAATTCAAACTGAGGTGATGGAAGAACATGCTCCTGTAAATTGTGATAAGCAGATTAAGTAGATTGACGACATGATTGCTAATATCATTCTAGATGACAATGTTGTTGCACCTATATTTGAGTATGCGAAACCAAAAATTGATCCATATCAACATCGTCATAAAGATCAAAGTAAATCACCCAGGAAATAACATTCTTGGTCACATAATAGCCTTGCATTTAGATCATTTTAGAAGAGACATGAAAGGATGGACAGTGGACCAAGACTAACCATCAATATTAATTGTTAATATTGTTGCTGGATTGATAGATGATCGTAGAATCATTCGAACAAATATTTGTAGACTTCATATAATGTGTCTCATTAGTTATACTTCATATTTGTGGTCTTTGAGTTGATGAATAATGCTTCTTTGTTCTCAGAGAATATCTTTATATAGACTTCATATAATGTGTCTCATTAGTTATACTTCATATTTGTGGTCTTTGAGTTGATGAATAATGCTTCTTTGTTCTAAGAGAATATCTTTATATCAACAATGATTCTTTACAAGATAAGAAGCTCATCCAAATCCTTTGCACAAAATTTGAAACCAATAAAAAAAAGTGTTAAATAATATTAATATCGATAAATCAAATCACTATAACTTAGTTGATGGAGCAACACAACAAAATGTAAGTGATAGTGGGCAAGGGATATTCTTTTTTTTTTTCATATTCAAATTGGATATTATTTAAATTTTAAGTCTAGCCACAATCCAACAATTTATCATATACATAAATAAATGGATTTGGATCTATGAAAGGAAAATTTTCGTATTCATTAATTCCCATAGAAATAAAAATCTACGTAGTGTAGTGACTGAAAATCTAGATTCTAATATCTCAAATTCCCTCACTTTTATAAAAATACAATACACATATCAAAGTTCAGATATGTTGTAAAATACCATATTCATCAGATAAGCAAGATCCTTATCGTTGACCTCATCTCAAGATCCGGTTAAAAAAACACCATCTCACAATTGATCTAGAAAATGGCATCTCTTTATTATTTTTCGAAAATGGATCTCTTTCACGTTCAGGACTCTAGACTTTCTTACGTTATTATTTTTTTTTTATTGCTGAGGTAGGTTAATCTTTGCGAAATTTTTTTTTTTTTATTTCTATACAATTTTCATGGATTTTCAATGTAATGTTCATGGATATTAAACATAATTTTTTTTTGTTTTGAATTATTAAAAAATTTGCAATTCACATGATCTAAATTATCATTTTCCCAAGTATTATAAACATTATGTTTGTTCGGTTTGTGAAAAGAGAACCATCATTATGTGTATCATAATCTAAATTATTTTTTTTCCTAAATATCTATAAGCATTATGTTTGTTCAGTTTGTGAAAAGAGAACCATCATGATGTGTATCATAAAATTTGTAATTATTAGTATTATGATTATTATTAAAATATTTGAAGTGAATTATTTTTTAATTTTAAATCATTTAATTTTTTTATTTTAAGTGGGTAATTTTTAAATAATAAACCATTTAAATTGGAAAATAAATAAAAGTTAGAGCTACTTTTTATCTTAACTCAAATCATTATTAAAATATAAAATATTTATAATATAATTTATAATTAATATAAAAATAATAAATAATTGTAATTTAGAATGGTAAGTCTTAGGCCTTAAATAATTATTATTTAGGGGAGATGTTGGGGAAAACATATATTAACATGATAGTTGTAATGGGGTGGAGAGTTGTGATGGGGTGGAGGGGAGTGGGGTGTGTGGATGAGAAATATTGGGGAGAACATATTATGTTTTCCCCGATATCTCTCACTATCCCCACTCTTGTACAACAGTGATGGGGAGATATTGGGGAAACAATAATATGTTTTCCACAACATATATCGTCATTCCCCACCCTCATGTTGATGTGATATTATGGTTTCCTCAATATCTCCCCCTGCCTCTACATGAGAATGGCAAGGGGGGGAGGGAGGGTGGAGATATTGGAAAAAATATATTATGGTTTCTCCAACTTCTCCCCCTAAATATACATCAGATTCGGGGGAGATATTGGGGAAAAAATTTACCACTTATGCCCTCATGTATATCTTCATAAATATCTCTTGTGAACCCCACCCTCATGTAAAATTTTGGGGGTTGGTGGTTTACAAGAGATACTAGGGAAATGTTCCCTTCGTACCCACATATTAACATGAGGGTGGGAGAGATATTGGGGAAACCACCATCATGTCCCCCCCATCCCTATAGATTGAGATGAGATATTGGGAAAATCATGATACATTTTCCTCGATATCTACCAACACCCCTTCATGTAAATAAGTGGGGGCTAGGGGGAGATGCTGGAAAAAAACATATTATGTTTTCCCTAAAATATCCCACCAACCCTTCATGAGACTGGGAAAAGATACTAGGGAAACCATAATATGTATTTTTCCAACATATCCCCCCAACTCCCACATATTATATAATGGTGATGTTGGTGGGAGATATTGGGAAAGATATATGGTCCTCCTAATATCTCCATCCACCCGTATGTTTTCTCCATCATGTGGGGTTATGGGGAGATAGCGGGGAAATTTTATCACATGTTCACAAATATCTCCCCCCACCCATACTCTCATGTGGAGGTTGGAGAGATATTGGGGAAAACATATTATGGTTTCCCCAATATCTCCCTCCACCATCCACATATTAATAAGGAGAGAGGGGGTGGGTGAACCCTAACCCAGATATATTGGGGAACTTAATATTATGATTTCCCCAATATCTTCCCCTAAGACCCCACTCACATGTTGGGGTGATGCGGGCTTATGGATTAGATTTTAACAATGTATATATATCCAGTCAAATTTTGAATCAAAACTGTTAATCCACCACAGAGCCACTGCAATCAATACTTGGGTCCAAGTCCCAAATTATATCATAATTAAATAGAGACCAAGTGGAAGGGATTCCTTTATAAAAACATTGGACTTAAGAAACTACATTAAAATATGGAGTCAAAACTCCCAAAAGAACCACCATAGCCAAGCATTCATTTATATTATCTTCTAACATAAATCCCAACCTATGTGGTAGAGGATATCATATATATAACCAAAAGGAGGGGCTTACCTTTAATACAACCACCAGATCAAGCCTTTTCTAATAGCCACTGAGACCAACACACACACATATATATATTATCCCTTAGCACTTAATGTTTTCATTCTTCTCGCACAATGCGACCAAACCTTGACACCTCAACGATTTCAAACCCAAACCACTTCTAGGACATGCCAACCCAACACTTTTTAAACAATGTGCAAAGTGCATTTTTAATAAATTGCACGAGATGTGAACATTTTCCATTGGTTGAAATACAAATTCATTGTCTATGTGCACCCTACCTCAGTCCTTTAAAAAATGCACAATATCCTTTCCACATGGCCACTTTGTCATCTAAATTATTATCCAATATTTTGGGTCGACCTCGTCCTGAAACTCTCCACTTCATCAATCCTCACACATCACCTTGGTACCTAGTCATTCTAACCTTTCTTTGATGTATTAACCCTTCATTCGTATATGGAAACAATCTCGAGACACATCACCCTAGGCACTTTCCTCTCTTTTCAATAGTGCACACACCTTTTCCGCATAGTCATTATCTCCTCTCATCCTCCAAATCACAGGCTCCAACTCACTTTGGAACTCTCCACATCACCAACTCCTCCATGTCGTCCTTGTCCTTGTCATCTGAGAGCTCCCTTTTGCGTGCAAATCCTTTAACATTTCAGGGATAAGACTCCTGGGAGACATCACCCGAACTCCTATTAAGTGATGTACTCTTGATGCTTTAAAAAAGAAAAACAAGTAGTGATGGATCTGTCTGTGTACTTTTATCTAGGCCTGTTAAGTATTGTCATCGCTCTTGTAGACCTCGACTCACATAGTTGTAAAATAAAAATCTATTTTGGTTCCACTCATGTATTATAAAAATCTATTTTGGTTCTACTCATGTATTATAACATCAGATACCTTAAATCTTTCAACACAGTGGTGGACAGAGGCTATTGTATAGATGTGGTGATTATGTCTTTAGTTATGGGGACTAAACAAAAGTCGACGTGGAACAATACTCCTGCAACACTGTAATATGTATGAGTTCAAGAATAGAGCAATAAAATTGCAAAAGGATTGGTTTAGATATAAATTAACTCAAATCACATTGCATCCCACAATACCTTTTTATTAAATTCAAAGCATAAATATATACATCAGTGGCATCCTTCCAGATGCATGAATAAAGGATCAGATGGTCCAATTTTAATTTAAAGAAAATCCCCTCGAAATTATTTAATCTTCTCTTAACAAATGGATTACATGGAAATCAAAGAATTCTCCTAATCTAACCAAAATACACACTTTAAGGAACCAACACCTATGGTAAATGTCTTTGACCTTCTTTGTCACTCGATTTTTACGATGCTCCTAAATCATGGGGTGGGGAGAAAGACTGGGGAACTTGGCCCACTCGCATGTTGGGGTGGGGGAAGATATTGGGGAAATTGGAAAACATATAAAATTAAGGTGAGGTGATGGGTATGTATTATATTCTTTACACGATTAGTCCCATGTATTCTATGTTGCACTATTTTGGTAATTTTTGTTGATTTTTTGGCCTATTCTAATGTAATTTTGGGTTAATATATTAGGATTTTGAATGTCATGAAATTGTATATATTTTTTTATAATGGTGAAGTTACTATAATGAGAGTTAGAGGTGTGGCTCTAGACATTTTTCGTTTTTCTCGGTTAAGAGTTTCCATGTTAAATAGTTCAGTATTGTGTGTGATTGTTATTATTTATTTTTCTATTTTATAAATAATCTATCTATACATTGCTTCACTATAAAGTTTTAAAACTTACATGAGGAGGGTGGGATCACAATGGGAGAATATTAGGAAAAACATATTATGGTTTCTTTTATATCTTCCTAGCCCCAACTCTCATGTGGGGGTGGGAAGAGAGATTGGGGAAACCATAATAGAGAGATATTAGGGAAAACATATTATGGTTTCCCCAATATCTCTCCCTACCACCCACCCTCATATGAGTATGTTGGGGAAACATTGAGGAAAAAATAACCTTGATATGAGTATGAGGGTGAGGGGTGGTATTAGGGAATGATATTAGGGGGGAGATATTGGGTAAAACCTAACCCTCGTATTATTATAAGTATGTTTTTCCCAATACTACCCACCTACCCCCAAATATGTTTTCCCCAAGACCACCCCCCATTATCATACAGGCTTGAGGAAACATACTTGAGGGAGATATTCAAGCAAACCTATTATTTTTCCCATAATATTCCCCCCCCCCCCGTGATCTCATATGAAGGTGTGTGAAAGATATTGGGGAAAAATATTATATTTTGATTTCCCTAGTATTCATCTCCAACCTTATATATGTGGGTGGGGAGTGATTGGAGATATTGGGAAAAACATAATAGTATGAGTATGAGGAGATTTTTAGGAAAAACGTAATATAATGATTCTCAATATCTCCCCCTGTCACCATATTATATAATATAGAGGTGAGGGGAGATATTGGGGAAAACATGTGGAGAATGAAGGGGATATTAGTGAAAACATATGATAATTGGACATTTATCTCCCCACACCCGCATATGAGGGCGAGGATGGGAAGAGTTATTGGGGAAAAAAAAGCATTTTTTTATCATGTAACTGTGTTAAAAAAATATGGATAATGGTGAGAAGAATCATTGAGGGAAATGATAAATTTAAAGAGAGCCAACAAAGAAATATTTACAAAATTGGTTGGGGAACAATGACATAATATGTAAACGCAATGTTTTACCAATGTTCGTATTTGTGGCCCTTTAGTTGGTAAGGAATTCCTCTTTGTTCTAGGATAATATCTTTAGACCAACAATGATTTTTTTACAAGATACAAAGCTCCTACAAATCCTTTACACAAAACTTGAAACGAAATAAAAAAGGGTGTTAGATGAGGTTGATGTAAATAAATCAAAACCTTATGGCTTCTCAAAGTGTAGACATGTTATCCAAACAAATATATGTATTGGATAAGCAAGAAGCTTATCATTGATCTCATCCAAAGGTTGGGCATAAAAAACTATCCCTTCTAATTTTATAGTTTTACACTTTTCTATTTAGCCGAGAGGTTCATTCTAAAATCCATTATGAAGGTAATGTGTAATTATGTCTTTGCTCAACGTGTAGTTGACATGTTTCATTTTTGAAGTAAAAAATAAAATATTTTTTAAATTAAAAAATAATGCCAGATATAATTAAGGTAAAAAAAATATACATATTTTGTTAGTTTAACTTAAAACTATTATAAAATGTAGTTTCACTCTAATTGTTCTTGCCCCAATACCAAGGATATATGCTAAAAATATTTCATTCTCATTCTCACTCTCCAATATATATATATATATATTCATCTTAACTATCATTTATTAGATCTCTATGGGGATGCAATCTTTGGAGGTGCAATTTTTTAAAGTTTTGCACTATCAAAGGGTTTACGCCTCAATATATTTGATCCCTCTCGGCTCTTACTAAATCCATAGATAAAATAGATTTACATTGGTATTATTACTCTTCACCTTTAAAATAAGTTAATCCTTAAGAAAAAATTTTGTCCTTAGATAAGTGTTATGGACTTTTATATAATGTTCATAATTAGTATAATGAACATTAAATATATATTTTTTGAATTATAGAAATATTTAAAATTAATTTCATTTAAAATTATTATTCATATTAATTAATTTTGATCGTTATATTTATTTAGATTTTCAAATGATTTTTAGATTTTTTTGTGATGTAAGAATAACTATTCTATCAATATAAAATTTGTAATTGAATTTTCCTCTGAAAAAATAAATATTATATAAATAATAAAATTTATATATATTTTTATACTATTTACAACTACACATAAATATAAAATTTGTATATACCTTCCATGATACCTAAATCATCGCTAAAATAAAAAATAATTATAATTTAATTTATAATTAACAAAAATAAAATAAAATAAATATTGTAATTTAATTCATAACCAAGTTCTATGAAAAATCACCTTAAAAAGTGACTTAACAGTAATAAAAAAAGAATCACGTGGTGGTATGCCATGCATTTTTACACAGGTGAATTTTTGGGTATAATTGTGTGCAAAACAAAACCCTAAAATGCTTATTACTAAATCTTAAGAATGTAGAAATTATTATAATACAAGTATTCAACATCATGTTTATTCCATGATATCATGCTTGGGATAATATGATTTGTTAGTATCACAATGGTTTGTGGGAAGGTTTTGAGTTGCATAGTTTATAAATTCAAAAAAAATCCACTATCACATAGGCCTCTGAGTTTTCTAATTAAATTTGAGTAGTTGTCGCTAATTTTCTGGAAACATTTGCATATATCTCGAGAAATAAAACTATTGTGAAATGAAAACATAGAATATTAAATACAAAATAATAAGATTATTTTAATACTATTGTGAACTACTAAGAATAGATTTCTTTACAAATGTCTATATTGCAATGCCTTTAAAGCTAAACTGTAAATAGTCAACAAGCATGATTAAAACAAAGTGACATAATTCAAAAGTAGCCAATATGATTACCATACATGTAGAATTGTTCACGATAGGTGCAAAATTGCCACATAAATAGGTATAATATGCTGTGTACTTTCAACAACAACAACAACAAAAAAAAGAAGAAACAAGTAAATATTGGAACTTTTTCATAATAAAGTTTAGTGCTTGATAATATCAATTTATAAAAAAATTCCAATTTCACGAATCATTCTCCTTTCATGAAGGATTCAAAAGTTCAAATTTGTAAGATAATTCTAATAGAATATTTATTGTTCAAGAACAAGTTGACGTAAAGATAAGAAAATTTCTCAAATTTGTTTTTATGGCAATGATGATCAAGCCATTGTACATGAGAGTCTCTTAGTGTCATTGGAGTTCCTTTACTACCGATCATCGCTGCAACGAAAAGACCCTCTAGAGGAGGTTATAAAGGAGGTTTTTAGTATTATAAAATTGGCCAAATTGTCAAAAAACCATTTGCTACAACATTTGTTTTTGGTAACGGAGGTTTTAACGGAGCTTCTAAAGGAAATTCAACACAACTAAAAACAACTGGGCGGCCGGAGGTTTTACAAATGTATTTCTAATTGGTGCGCACTTCATGTGTGAACGTATATGTGTGTTTTAACCTGTACGCATTGATACTATAAACATACCAAGCATCGGGATGGAAAACAGATTTCGAAAGCCCCGGGGTGTTTTTCAACGTCCCAGTGTGTGTCACCCACAAATACGCACGGGTCGATAGAAGGTGCATGCACCGGCGCTGTTAAGGTGTAAAAACGCACCGGGCCGTTAAGGTGTAAAAACACATTGGATTGTTAATTTATAAAAATGTACCGGTGCGTTAAAGGAAAACCATATCGGTGCATGCAATGCCTATCCCCTTTGGTCGTAGTCATTGATAAAGTGCACTGGCGTTCTAATTAGTATTGGTATTTGGTGCGGTGCTCATAGGTCGTAGAAACGCACCAATGCGCAGTATCATGCAAAGGCACCAATGCACAGTATCATACACATACACCAGTGTTCATTTTCTATTTTTTAGAAACATCGACCTGTGACAGTGCAATTAGTGTGATTTTTTAAAATTCATTATTCATCAAAAGTCGACACATATCTCTATGGCATGTGTTATACCAAAAAAATTTGGGATGCGGTCCCACTCATATGCGGACCCACCCATGGTTTTTGTGCATGGTTTTGCACATGGTTTTTGGGTACGATGGTTTTCGGCCCCTGGTATTTTGTAGATCCTGTCAAGGGAACTACGGTTATGTTCTAATCCAGGGTTAATGGATTGGGGTTTATGTATGCTTCGGCATGTATATATATGTGTTGTAACACTAAAAGGAATATAATGAAAAATCAAGCTAGTCGTCCCAATTTGGGATCCAGGGGAAAATCTCTGTGTTTATCCGTTTTATGTTTTATGCTCTCGCTATTGTTTATTTTCTGTTATAAGATTCGTGTGTAGATAATTTCTGTTCAGGGTTAAAACCTACATTTGGTATCAGAGCTGTTTCGGCTTCAAGGGGACGCCTTTGTTGTTGAGGGTTTTTTGCTTGGGCCTGTGGTAGACCCTGTGTAGTGGGAGATCTGCGGGATCGATTCTTGCGGTGAAAGAATATGGCGAGCGGCGGAAAGATAGAGATCAAGAAATTTAATGGTCAGAGTTTTGAGTTGTGGAAGCTCAAGATGGAGGATCTGCTGGTGGATAAAGATCAGTGGATCGCGGTAGATCCAGGTACTAAACCAACGACAATGTCAGATGAAGACTGGAAGAAACTGGATCGGAAGGCTAAGAGCACAATACGATTGTGTGTCTCAGATTCAGTATTGTTGAATGTATCTGGGGAAGCTACGACGAAGAATTTGTGGGAAAAACTTGGGACTTTGTACCAATCTAAGTCTCTGGTGAATAAGTTGTTCCTGTGGAAAAAACTGTATAACCTGAGGATGAAGGATGGAGACTCGGTGACAGAGCATCTGATGCCTTCAATACTGTGGTAAGTCAGCTGTCATATGTTGATATTAAAATCTCAGATGAAGATAAGTGCATCAGTTTGTTGTGCTCTCTACCAGACTCGTGGGACAGTCTGGTTATTACAATAGGTAGCAATACAACTACCTTGAATTTTGATGACATTATCTCAGCCTTGCTGTCGGAGGAAATGAGACGGAGAAATATGGAGGGTCAAAATGGAGATGCCTTATATGTACGAGGAAGGTCCCAGAACAGAAACAAGAATAAGGTTTCGAGTGGGAGATCTAAATCTCCTGGAAAGTTTGTAAAGGTGTGCTGGAAATGCGGAAAGGAAGGACACTACAAAAAGGAATGCAGATCTAAAGCTCCTGAGAAAGGAAAGGGATCTGATGATGCTCCTTCTGCAGAGGCAAAAACCACCTCTGATGAAGGTGGGGATGTGTATTTGGCTTCTTCTTCAAATACACATGTAGATCATGAGTCATGGTTGATTGACTCAGGTGCATCCTTTCACTTCACTCCCCATAGGGAGTGGTTCTGCGAGTATGAGAAATATGATGGTGATGTCTTCCTAGGGGATGATAGGAAGGCCAAAATCATCGGACGTGGAAAGGTCAAGTTGAAGCTGCAAGGTGGAAGGATTAGAACACTTCCTAGTGTTCTGCATATTCCTGCATTGGCTAGAAATTTGATTTCTGTAAGCAATATGGATGATGCAGGTGTAAAAACAGTGTTCGAGAAAGATTCTTTCAAGATGGTTCGGGGAGCACTGGTATTAATGCGGGGAGTTCGGACTGGAACTCTATACAAGCTACAAGGTAGCATTGTTATTGATGGGTGTAACAGTTCTATGGTTCCTGAAAGTGGAGCGGAAAGCCTAGCTGTCTCTGGAGAAAAGACCATGCTATGGCATCAAAGGCTTGGACATATTGGAGAGAAGGGCCTTCGGATACTGCATAGAAATGGTATGGTAGAAGGTATGTCTAATTTCTCTCTGGATTTCAATTTCTATGAACATTGTGTATATGGGAAGCAGAATCGGGTGAGTTTTCCTTCTGGTGCTAAGAGGGCAAACAAGATATTAGAACTTGTGCACAGTGATGTGTTTGGGCCTCTGTCAGTTCCATCACTGGGAAAGTCTGTGTACTATGTTTCATTCATAGATGACTTCTCAAGGAATACATGGATATATTTCTTGAGGAAGAAATCTGAAGTCTTTGACAAATTTAAAGAATTTAAGGCTCTGGTGGAAAACCAGACAGAGAATAAGATAAAGGCATTGAGGATAGATAATGGTGGGGAGTTCTGCAAGAAGGAATTTGAAGAGTTCTGTAAGAAGTGTGGTATAGCACGACAGAAGACTACTCCATACACACCTCAGCAAAATGGAGTTGCAGAAAGAATGAACAGAACACTGATGGAAAAGGCAAGAAGCATGCTCAGTGGTACCGGGTTAGGACAAGAATTCTGGGCAGAGGCAATGGAGACTACATGTTACTTAGTTAACAGATCGCCTTCATCAACATTGGAGGATAAGACTCCACATGAGGTATGGACTGGTAAGAAACCCTCTCTTTCACATCTAAGGGTATTTGGATGTGATGCATATGTACATGTTCCAAAGGAGAAAATTACCAAATTGGATAATAAATCTGAAAGGTGCATCTTTATTGGGTATAAGGATGGTTTAAAGGGTTACAAGCTTTTGAACCCAGAAAAAAGGAAGGTTGTGTACAGCCGAGATGTGGTGTTTAGAGAAGTGAAAGATGTTGTTAAACATGAAGTCCTACCAAAGGAACCCGAGAAGATAGAGTTTGAGCTAAAGGAGGATGAATCAGACTCTACAACAGAAGAAGACTCAGAAGATGAAGAGCCACAAACTCCAGCTTTGAGAAGATCAGCTCGGGAAAGAAGGCAACCAGAAAGGTATAGTCCATCTGCTTTCTGTTCAGGTTTTGCCTTAACTATAACTGATGATGAACCCAGAACTGTCAGGGAGGCAGTAGATTCAGAGGATGGAAAACTCTGGAAGGAGGCCATGGTTGATGAAATGGCATCCTTGCACAAAAACGATGCATGGGATCCGGTGGAGTTGCCGGCTGGAAGGAAGCCCATTGGGAGCAAATGGGTGTTTAAGAAGAAGATGAATGTAGAAGGCAAGGTGGAGAAATACAAAGCTCGGTTGGTAGCGAAAGGTTATTCCCAGGTGCCGGGAATTGATTTTGGTGATATTTTTCTCCTGTTGCCAAGGTTACTTCTATTAGATTACTTTTATCTGTTGCTGCTGCATTTGATTTTGAGATAGAACAGATGGATGTGAAGACAACATTTCTTCACAGGGATCTAGAAGAGGAGATCTACATGAAGCAACCCGAAGGCTTTATGGTGAAGGGTAAGAAAGAACTGGTATGCAGGTTGAAGAAGTCTCTGTATGGGTTAAAACAGTCACCAAGGATGTGGTATCAAAAATTTGATACCTATATATGGGGACTTGGCTTCACCAGAAGCAAGGAGGATCACCGTGTTTATTTTAAATTAATTGGTGACTGTGTTATTTATTTGGTCTTGTATGTGGATGATATGTTGTTGATTGGAAATGACAAAGAAATTATCCAAGATTTGAAGACCCAACTGTTCTCCAAATTCGACATGAAGGATCTTGGTGCCGCAAACTATATTTTGGGCATGGAAATTAAGAGAGATTGGGCAAAGAGGAAGCTCTGGTTAAACCAGAGGAAGTATGTCGAGACTATATTGCAGAGGTTCAATATGCAGGATAGTAAACCGGTGAGTGTTCCTATTCCTGTAGGTGCAAAGCTTTCTGCTGAACAGTGTCCCAAGACATAAGAAGAAGAGGAGGATATGTCCCGTGTTCCATATGCAAGTGCAGTGGGTAGCCTGATGTATGCAATGGTCTGTACTAGACCAGACATTGCACATGCAGTGGGAGTATTGAGCAGGTTTATGTCAAACCCAGGGAAGGAGCATTGGACAACAATGAAGCGGGTTTTCAGATATTTACGTGGCACTAGTGATTATGGCTTGTGCTACCAGGGAAGACCAGGATTGGAAAGAATGTTGGACATTCATGGTTTTGTTGATGAAGACTGGGCTGGAGATCTGGACCAAAGAAGATCTACAAGTGGGTATGTGTTTAGCCTATTTGGAGGCACAGTCAGTTGGATGAGTAAAAGACAGTCTGTAGTGGCTCTTTCAACTACAGAGGCAGAATACATAGCAGCCACTTATGCAAGCAAGGAAGCAGTTTGGTTGCAGAGATTGTGTTCAAGTATGGGGTTGGTACAACAAGCTATAAGGATAGACTGTGATAGCCAAAGTGCAATTTTCTTGGCTAAGAACCCCGCTTATCATTCAAAGACAAAGCACATTGATGTTCAATATCACTTTGTTAGAGATATGGTTGAGGCTAAAAGGGTGTTGCTGGTAAAGGTGGACACTTTGAAGAATGTTGCGGATGCATTGACGAAGTCTGTGAGCACTCAGAAGTTCTCTTGGTGTAGAGAAACAATGGGTGTTGAAGAATTGGCCCAATGACTAAGCTCTCCTGTGGCCCCCTATGGAAAGAAAACAACAAGTGGGAGAATGTTGGGTATGTGTTATATTCCTTCCACGATTAGCACCACGGTATGTGTTATGTGAAAAAAAAATTGGTATGCGGACCCACCCATGTTTTGTGCATGAGTTTGCACATGATTTTGGGGTACGATGGTTTTTGACCCCTGGTATTTTGTAGATTCGGTGAAGGGAACTACGGTTATGTTCTAATCCAGGGTTAATGGATTGGGGTTTATGTATGCTTCGGCATGTATATATATGTGTTGTAACACTAAAAGGAATATAATGAAAAATCAAGCTAGTCGTCCCGATTTGGGATCCAGCTGAAAATCTCTGTGTTTATCTGTTTTATGTTTTATGCTCTCGCTATTGTTTATGATCTTCGTTATAAGATTCGTGTGTAGATAATTTATGTTCGTGGTTAAAACCTACAATATCTTATAACAGTATTCATATCAATTAAATTTGTATTGGTGAATTTGAATGTGATGTTTGGATGAATTTGTTATATCATCAGATTTCACATCTCTTCATTATAATATTTAATCATCCATATATTTAATGAGTGGTGTAACATTTCACAGCGACGATGGAGGACACAATAGAATAAATTAAAACGTATTATATATATATATATATATATATATGAATAAAACACTCTTTGTCATACAAAATGGGACAGTTATTGGTATCCCTTTGTCTTTCAATTGGGACACTACGTCCATTACATTAAACAAGATGACTGATTTCACAGACAAATATTTCAAAAAATACAACACCTTGCTTTGATATCCAAACATATTGATCACCATTCTTTGTTGGAACTACTGTCACTGCTCGAGCTACTTCCATGAATTGGGTTATTTGGAGGAATGTTTTGTTCATTGTGTTGATTGTTTTCTTCTCCTTCAAGTTCCATCTACAAACATGAGAATAAAGTGTAATGAGTATATCTACATTGGTGAGAATAATGAAATTTGCAATATTAAATAATATACATCAATGTAAATCGAAAAGAAATGTACCATAGCAAGAGTTGACTTGTGAGCTATACACATTCTTTCAAAACCAAATTTCATGTCTTTTTTTCAACAATTAATTTGTTGGCGCAGTTCCATACTTTGTTTCCTGCAAGTTTTATACCCAATAACAAATCATAGATTTAATATAAATATTTTTTGTTCTATTAATTATAGACTAAGTTAAACAAGATAGATACTTATGAATTCCACAATTAATTTCGATAATCGCTACAAGGAAAAGACCCTCTAGCAGAGGGTATAAAGGATCTTTTTAGAGTTATAACATTGGCCAAAATTGTCAAAAAAACATATGCTACCACATCCATTTTTGGATACGGAGGTTTTGGCAGAGTTATAAAATTCAACACAACTAAAAACAAATGGGCAGCCGAAGGTTATTAAAGATGTTTTTTTCATTGGTGTGCTAATCAGGCTTTAACGCACCAGTGCATACCTATAGCCAAAGCCCCGGGGCAGTTGAAGGAGAATGCACCGGGACGTTAAGGCATAAAACAACACCGAGCATAGTGTTGGTGATACAATGCACGAGGTCATTCTAATTGGTCTTGGGATTTGAGCGGTGCCCATAGGTCGTATCAAAGCGTCGGTGCGTATACTTATAGAAACACCCTGACGCGCCGTATCACACAAATGCACTGAGATTTATAATTGGCATCAGTATTCGTGCAATCCAAATATGTCATACAAATGCACTGATGCGTATCGACACATAAACTCCTCGGTGCACAGTATCACTCAAATGCACCGATATTTATAATTGGTATCCATATTCATGCGGTGCCTATGGGTCATCCAAATGCACCGGTGCGTTAGACACAAAAACACCCCAATGCATAGTATGACACAGACGCACCGAGTTTTATAATTGGTATCAGTAATCATGCGGTGCTCATAGGTCGTAAAAAGGCACCAATGCATATATAGACATAAATGCACCAGAGCATCGTACCGCACAAACGCCTCAATATTTTTAACTGGTTTTGGTATTTGTGCGGTGCCCATAGGTCGTAAAAACGTACTGGTGTGCTTAAGAATACAAGCGCATCGGTATAAGAATACACACACCGGTTTTCATTTTATATTTTTTAGAAACATTGATCCATGACAGTGCAATTATTGTGATTGTTTTAAATTCATTATTCATCAAAAGTCGACACATCTTATAACAATATTCATATTAATTAAATTTTTATTAATGGATTTGAATGTGATGTTTGGATTAATTTGTTATATCATATCATAATTATTGTAGTTTTTTAAAATTCATTATTCATCAAAAGTCGACACATATATATCTTATAACAATATTCATATGAATTAAATTTTTATTAGTGCATTTGAGAACGACAATGGAGAACGCAATAGCGACAATGGAGAACACAATAGAATAAATTAAAACACACACATATATATATATATATATATATAAATATATATAAGACATTTTTTTTCATACAAAATGGGACAATTATTGGTATCCCTTTGTCTTTCAATTGGGACACTGTGTCCATTACATTAAAGAAAATGTCTGATTTCACAGACATATTTCATAAAATACAAAGCCTTGCTTTGATATCCAAACATAGTGATCATCATTCTTTGCTTGAATTGCTGTCACTGCTAGAGCTACTTCTATGACTTGGGTTATTTTCAGGAATGTTTTGTTCATGGTGTTGATTGTTTTCTTCTTCTTCACCTTCCATCTACAAACATAAAAATAAACTGTAATGAGTGTATATACATTGGTGAGAATAATGAAAATTGCAATATTAAATAATATACATCAATGTAAATCGAAAAGAAATGATGTACCAATGCAAAAATTGACTCATAAACTATACACATTCTTTCAAAACCATGTAACATGCCATCTTTCAAGATTTGATCTATTGGCGCAATGCCATACTTTGTTTCTTGCAAGTTTTATACCCCATAACAAATCATATATTTAATATAAAAGATTTATTTTTTCTATTAATTATAGACGGAGCTAAGTAAAACAAGATCGATAGATGCTTACAAATTCCACAATTAAGTTCTAATATGCCAACATATACTCACAACCCATATTTAACCCAATTTCAATCAATTCCTCTGATGGTTCTTCTTTGTATGTTAGCACCCGTTTGAAGACATTCAATGATGATTTTTGTAAAACAACTTAAAAAATACAAAAATGAGATCTAGTTAAGTTGTTATAAGGAAGTAACAATTACTCACAAACTTAGATATCAATCATTTTCTTCCTTGTCGTCCTGTTTTATGTGCTGAATGGGTTCCATTTTCTTTTCTTTTTTGCAAGAAAATACTTGAAAATTAATATTTAATGCTAAATTGTTTATTTATTTTACCTAATGATTGAAAAAATCAATGATTACATATTACATTTGAAGCAAGTTGTTGTTGAGATGGCTCCTCCAGTGATGCAATTTTGTCCATTTCTTTGACCATCTCCTTGTACACCTTTTTGGACATTCCTACTGGCATATTTCTGATATCAGCTCGTTCATCTTTTGAGATTTTCATAATCTTCCTGAAAATGTAACATGACAATAAACTATTTAATTTTATATTGATATATGAAAAGTAAATATAACAAAAGTGATATTTATAAATAATTCTAGACAAACATTTAAAGGAATATTACTTTTTCATTCCTTCTTTTTTGTTGTTGTACATTTTTGCTATTAAAAGTCTGACATGTCTCATTGACCAATTCTCTGGAAACTCTTCCTGTAGTTTACATAAAATTTGGTTCTTGGAATCATTGGATTGGTTTTTGTATTGTAAGTGGAAAGAACATCTATACATTCATTCCACTAGATCCCTCAAACTTTTGTAAAAGATTTTCCCCCTTTTGTTAACCTCCAGCACCACTCCAGATGAGCTAAGGACCAATTCATTTTCATTTGCATGTACTATTTTTTTCTTTTCTTATAACAACATTCCTTTTCTGAGTTGTTGGTCCCTGTAGAACATTAAACAGATGTGAATTAATAGACTTTTTCACACATGTTATCTAATAATTTTAATTATATTATTAATGAAAACTAAAAAAAGAAACTCATATTGGATTGATAGTATTTTTTCATTCACCCGATTCATCCTTTTGAAATTTTTCCATCAAGCTTTTACGCTCTTCTGGTCCTATATCATAAATAATATTATCGAGCTTCGTCATTTTGTGGCTCTGCATGATACACAGAAAACAATACATATTAGTTAAACTTACATATAGTTCAAAAATTAATTTTTTTGTAAAAAATTTACAAAGAACTTGCCTTTTTTGATTTTCTTGAATAGTTATCAGTATTTTTGTTACTTGATCTCTTGTCACTCATTTCTTTATCAATCTCAAACATGTACCATATCATTCAATAATATATTTATAAATAAACTGTCAACTTTTCAAGTAAAAAAGAAATCTCAAAAAACAGTGCGCCATTCATGGTTTACGCATCGACGCTGGTGCGTGTCTCTCTTCCAAACGCACCGCCATAATAGTATAATAGACCGTACGATGCTCTATGTCAGCAAGGAGCACAGGTGTGTTACATGTCAATGATCGCACCGGTTAACCATGATAAAATAATAAAAATTGTCCAGTGTTAGTTTTCTAGCAGAAATCAGTGCCATATTTTACATATGGCGCACCGATTAAAAAAATATATTTTTTTATCACATTTCATTGTGCGGTGCGCTTGTAAAATAAAGAGCCCCAATGCGCTACATACTCCAGGTGCACTGATAAAAAAATCTATTTTTTTTAAATTTATGCCAGGGCCCACATGGATTGGGATCCGACTATGCTAATCATCCCGTCGGTTAGATGTCTTAGGTCTATATTTAGAAATACAAAACCTATAAATATAAATTTAAAAGCCCTAATTCTGAAATCACAGAAAGAGGAAGAAGAAAGGGGAGAAACAAAAAGAATGTAAGGTTTGTATCTTTTCTTTTTTTTTTCTTTTTCTTTCTTTTTTTTCGAAACAAAACATTCGTGGTGTGTCATAATGAAATAGTGCACCAACTGCATATTTTACAAATGGCGCATTGAAAAAAAAAAATTCTAATTTTTTGTCATAGTACTTGCGCGGTGCGATGGGAGAATAGAACGCACCGGTGCGGTATTTTGCACAGGGCGCACCGACAACCTTTTTTTTTTTTTAACATAAGGGCCGACATGAATTGGGATCAGACTATGCAGGTCCTCCCATTGGTTGGATGTCTTAGGCTTATATTTAGTGATACAAACCCTATAAATATAAATTGAAAAGTCCTAATTCTGAAATCACAGAAAGTGGGAGAAGAAAGGGAAGAAATAAAAAGAATGTAGGGTTTGTTTCTAAAATGATTTTTTTTCAAAACATCACGTTTGCAGTGCGCCATAATGAAATAGCACATCAGTTCCATATGTTACATATGGCGCATTGATAAAAACGTATTCTGTTTTTTTATTTTTTATCACTTTACTTTTGTGGTGCGCTGCTATAACCAAGCGCACCAGTGCATTATGTTACACAGGACGCACCGACGAAAAAAAAGTCTATATTTTTTTAAGATTGATGCAAGGGCCGACATGGATTGGGATCCGACTATGGAGGTCCTCCTATTGGTTGGATGTCTTAGGCTTATATTTAGCAATACAAATCCTATAAATATAAATTGAAAAGCCCTAATTATGAAATCACAAAAAGTGGGAGAAGAAAGGGCAGAAACAAAAAGAATGTAGGGTTTGTTTCTAACATGGTCTTTTTTGCAAAACAACACGTTTGTGGTGTGCCATAGTGCCATATGTTACGTATGGTGCACTGATAAAAACATTTTTTTATTTTTTTTCACTGTACTTTCGCGGTGCACTACTATAACGGAGCGCACCATTGTGCTTTGTTATGCAGGGTGCACCGATGAAAAAAAAACTATATTTTTTTAAGATTGACGTAAGGGCCAACATGGATTAGGATCCGAATATGCAATTCATCCCTTGGGTTGGATGTCTTATGACTATACAAACCCTATAAATCTAAATTGAAATGAAAGAGGGAGAAGAAAGGGCAGAAACAAAAAGAATCTAGGGTTTTGTTTGTAAAAATGGATTTCTTTTTTATTTTTGTTTCTGAAAACTACAGAAAAGGTAAAAAAAACTGCCAAAAAAAAAAGAGAAAAAAGTTAAAAAAATAATATGCTTTCATTTTGTTATTTTACTTCATAAAAAAAACTACAGAAAAAAGTAAAAAAAAAACAATAGACTTAGATTTCTTATTTTACTACATAAAAAAAACTGCAGAAAAAAGTACAAAAAAACAATAAACTTACTCACATCGTTTGAAATTCTATGGTATAGGGTTTGACTAACCAAAGGTTTGGAATTCTGATTGTCTGAATACATCTGTTCGAACGTATTTCCCTACTCCACAATGCTCTTGTGCTCTATTTGCTCCAAGTATGTATCCTGCAAATCTATGGCTGATTTTTTTTGCAAAAATAGTGAAATAATGAAAAGTGTTTAGTATTTAAAGAAATTTTTTATGAAATTAGATTTTCAAAAATATTTTGCCACCCATTTTTCAATTTACCGCTTTTTTTCACTTAAAGAAAATAGGGTTGCGCTTTTTTTATTTGTGGTTATTCGTTCACCGGTGCACCCTTTAATTTAACCGCACTGGTTCATCGTTTTATAAAACGGCACTAGTGCACAAAATAAAAAACTCACCATTGCAGTTATTTGTACATTGTGCACCGGAATGACACTGAATTTTGTGCACCAAAATTTATTGTTGTTTTGCTCAAATGCAGGGAGAAAATATCATATATTATATGGAATGAAAAATTCTTCAAAATCCAGCTCATTCCATAATATTTCTCAAATTCCATTGTGGAGTTCTCCCTATCCATGTGGAGACGTAATATTTACTTTAGATTTGTTTTATTTTTTCACTATCTAATTGAATTTATATATGTTTTTTATCCTTGCAATCAATCACACACAACTTAATTAAATTTATAATGTATACAAATTTGCAGGTTCGTGCAAATTCAGCATCGAGTTCAGATGCAAAAAATATTCAAACTGCTCCAAAACGACGGAAGTTCTTATCAGGAGCTACATACCACAAGGCGCATTTGATAGATGAAAATGGACAACCGCTTCACCCTGCCAATTGTAACAATATTGCATCTTCTAGCCACAATCCCGAGACAATGATGGTAATTATAATTATAATTGTTTGGTATATATATTGATTAATATGTAATTATTTCAACATCAAACCAATTTATAATCATGCAATATTGTCAACGTGGTTACTAATTGATATCATATATTTTGTACTAATCATGTTCATTTTTTTTTTTAAATTATTAGGATTCTAGTGATGATGAACAACCTACCTACCATCTTCCGTTGCACCCCACGACAATATCAAATCGAGAGAAGATTTAATTAAGAGAAAAAATCGGAGAGGAACGATACCAAGAATGGTTGAATCAACCACCAATTTAATTCCCGCTACGTCCAGATTCACCAATTAGGAATGACTACAATAATAGTAGTTCTTCACAAGCTAGCAATGGAGGAAATCAAATAGAGGTTGGTATGGATGATTACTTAAGGGATACGACTGCCATGGAGACAATGTTGTTAGATGCATTCCAAAATGATGATCAGCTAGGGGATGATGCTCATATCACTGACACCTTTTTTGAAAGCCTTAAATTTGCTTCCACCAACCCTCTCTTTGGACTCGGCGGTTAGTCAAAGTCTACCCTGTTGGGGAAAATGATGTTACTGTACAACTTGAAAGAAAATTTTGGCTTGTCGAATGCATGTTTCTCGAAACTTTTGAGGTAAGTTACCATAAAGTACTTCCCTTATATATAAATTTGAAATATAATCAGTACACTGCAATGAACATTACAAATGTTAAATTTTATGAACGTTAATAATTATATCGAAATTAATGTACATTTATTAATATATTTTTCCATGATCACCAACTACAGGTTATTCAAAGATAAGGTTCTTCCGAGTGATAATGTCTTGCCTGGTAGCTGCGAAGAGGCAAAAAAATTGTTGAAAATGTTGGGTGTTGAGTACATATCATATCATGCATGTCCAAATGATTGTATTCTATATAGAGGAGAATATGCAGACAAAGAGATGTGTTCGAAATGTGGGCATGACAGGTATGATAAATCAAAAAAGAAGGGTAAATCACGTACTGGTCCTCCTTTTAAGATACTGAGGCACATGCCTATAACCCCAAGGATTCAAAGGCTCTTTCGTTGCAAAGAATTAGCTATGTTGCAGGGATGGCATGCCTCACACAGAAGTGAGTTGGGAGTTATGCGAATACCAATTGATTCAATAGCCATGAAACATATATAGGATACATGGACCGAAAAAGTCAAGAATGAAGTACGAAGTCTACGACTCAGCATAGCCAGGGATGGCGTCAACCCATATTCCCTCCAAAACACCAACTATTCTGTTTGGCCTGTAGTAGTGATCAATAACAATATCCCCCCATGGTTGTCTGTGAAGAATGAACATCTTATGTTGGCTCTCATAGTCCCCGGTAAAAGACAAGTGAAGAATATGGATGTCTACTTACAACCACTGGTAGATGAATTGAAGGAATTATGGGATGGGATAGATTTATACGATGTATCAAGACCCATCGCAGCAAAGAAGAGGTTTACGTTGTATGGCATATGTGCTTACATGACACATGATTATCCAGGCTTAGGAGTTTTCTCTGGTAAATTACATGTTTAATTTATTGATTTGTTTATATATAATGTAACAATATTATTTCACATATTAGTTATTTAATTCGTTGTAATATTATTTGTTCTGATCTTCATGATAGTCTTTAACGTGCCATGCATATTAATTAATGTATACAAATATAATTTCGCAGGTCTTGTAACAAAAGGGTATTTTGGATGTAAATGTTGTGGACCTTCTCTGAAAGCTAGATGGTCCAAGGACCTACGAAAGCCAGTGTATGATTGCTCCAGGATATTCCTACCAGAACAACACCCTTACAGAAGAGCAGCATTCGCTTTCAATGGTAAACGAGAAAGAACCCAAAGGCCTCCAATAATGACACCAGCTGAATGGCTTAGAGCATATGAGAGAGAGAAGGAGAAGGAGTTCACAGAAATGTTCGATTCAAATGGGGAGCCTAAGTTCGATGATCCAGATTTCTTCAACACCTATGTTGAGAAATTTCCCATTGGGATGAAAAGGAAATCTATCTTTTATGACCTCCCATATTGGGAGCATCTTAATATTTCCCACTTATTATATCCCATGCATATATTTAAAAATGTTTCATCTTCTTTATGGAGGCACATATCATCGAAACAAAGTGACACATTGGCTGTTAGGAAAGATCTTATTACTTCAAAAACTAAAAAGAAATATTGGCCAAGACAATTAGAAAGTACGGGATCAGAGGCAGGCGCTGGTCCCTCTAATTCATGGTTTTTCAAAGAAGGTGATGTCCCATGGATTTTAAAAAAAGATGATATATCTTTGGCAAAGGAAGTTATAATGGATGTGAGGGTGCCAACTTCATATGGGTCTTCACTATGGCGCTGCTTCACCGTGGATGACCATTTGTCGGGGTTGAAATCGCATGACCATTTGAATCTTCTAAGAGTACGTATAATGTCAAAAGAATGATTTTATTATTTGTTATATTAATAAATTTTATCCCATGTGGTGATCATAAAACATAACTAATTTTGTATATTATTGCACATTTTTATAACTTTGCAGTGTCATTATCCTTTGTTTGTGCGTGGGTGTGTGAAACATGAATTCCCTCAAGACCTAGGACGTGCCATATCTAAATTATCTGCATTTGTACATTGGATCACGTCAAAGGAGATTCATGTGGCTAGCATTCCACGGTGGCGTCAAGAGATAGTTGAGATTGTTTGTATGTTTGAGAAGGAACTGCCGACGAGTTTCATGGACTTACAGGTTCATCTTCTAATCCACTTGGTAGATGAGGTTGAATTAGTTGGGGTTGTTTCTTGTCATTGGATGTTCTTCTTAGAGAGGTACATGAAGAAATTGAAAGGTTTTGTTCGACAAAGGGAAAAACCCGAGGGGTCTATGGCAGAGGGGTACATATCGTATGAGTCTTTCTACTATGCTAGTGAGTACATCAAGCAGATCGACAACAGACCAGGTGCGGTGATTTGGGACGATCAAATGGATGAAGACAAAAGAGAAGGAGAGTTGCTCCAAACGAGTGGAAAAAAGCGCTTGATAAAGAGTAAGCGACTTATAATTTTTCAAATTTACAAAAAGTAATTAATATTCATGTTGAACTTCGATATAATGTATATTTTGATCTCTAAGTACTATATAATGTTGGTTTGATTTCATCAGCGAATGTAGAAATTGAAGCAATCAATAAATTCATTCTTTACAAGTTTGAAGTGACACAACCGTGGGTCGCATTGTATGAACAAAAAAGAATGAAATGGGATAGTGACAGGAAAGAATTCAGACGATTGAATGGTAGAAGTGTGCCTTATCCCAATCATTTAAAAGAAAATATGCCAAAAATATTCCCCAACAGTTGGGTTGCTGACCAAGTCAGAGAGAAATACAGTGCTACTGGTCGTTAACTGCATGCTAAAGAGGATGCGCTAAACGTAGGGATTGGGTGTAGCAACTCGGTAATAATTTATATGTAAATTTGAAACTTATATTAAGACATCTACATTTCATATTTTAACTGTTGGATTATTATTTATAAGACACATGACACTTATATGATTTTTTAAACTTCTTTATAATAGGTGCATTTGTTCCCATCTATGTGGGCATATGGACACCATTTTCGCACAGAAAATGCCGATGCTGGAAACATCACACAAGACTGTGGAGTGTAAGTCAAGTTTGATCAATCTAGTCGATCTAGCCACCGTGATCAACAACTAGTAAGAGGGACGTTAGGTTACATCAGAAAGATACAAGAGATCATTGAAGTGGATTTTTCTTCTTTCCAATGTGTTATTTTTAGGTGCAAGTGGTGGGACACCTTTGATCGGAATAATGTAATGGAAGATCGCGATAGTAGGCTGATATGTATAAACTCTAGAAAGATGTGGGATGAAGCTAAGGAGCTCTATGTTTTCCCTAAACACTGCAACTAGGTGTTTTTTTACCCAGATGTGTTGGATAGGGATTGGTAGTTCGTATTGAAACATGACCCTAGATAAAAACATATTTTTGAGAACAATAGTGTTATCATGCCATGCAAGCTAGAAGATAATGAGGGCGATCATGAGAACTGAGAGTGATATGGTACATGTGTTATTTCATCAATATTTATACTTTTTAAGATGGGTTTTTCGAAATATTAATATAATATGTATTTTGAATTAATTGGTAATTTGCATTGTGTTAATGTTAAAATCAATAATTCACTTGATAATTTGGTATTATGTTGATCTTGAAAAAAATGGCGTATTGTATAAATTAATTCTTTTTTTTTGTATCTAAGATCATAATAAAATAATTATAATTCTAAAGTACAGGAATTTATTTGCATTATTTTCTAAACTTTATTATGTTACAATAAATCATATTATTCTAGATTTATTATTTTACAATTATTTAAAATTTACAAATTTACAAATTTTAATAAATTCATTTCACATTAATACAATTAAAATTTTACAAATATTTTACATACAATTACAATTACAATTTTAGAATTTTACATATATACAATTACAATTTTACAATTTTAAAAATTAAAGCTACAATTACAATTTTAGAAATTCACATATATACCATTACAATTACAATTTTAGAATTTTAAATACAATTAGAAATACAAATATTACAAATTTACAATATCATGATCATTTGGTATTAAATTAATTAATAAACATCACGTTCATGATAACCATCGTACAAACATCATATTTGACTAAAAAACACATTCAAAATCGCTAACTGCATCATCGTGATCATGATCATCGAAAAAACATAATTAACATTATATATTAACATCATCAGTACAACACAAACATCAAATATACATCTCATGCTATCACATACACATCTATCTGCAAGCTGCACATTAAATGAACATATCTAACATGACCTAACAACATACACATCATGATGATCACCAACATGTAAATTAAGTACAACTGCAACATGAACATAAAATACATGGACCATATATATATATATATATATATATATATATAACTGAATAATTTTAAAAGTATACAACTATAATATAAATGTCATGGATCAGCTAGTGGTAGTACAACATGATCCATATCAGTACTAGTGGCTGATGGTCCAGCCTCTTCTCCATGATGACTGTTGGTAGATGCTAGTGGAGGCTCATGCAAATCTAGCACGCCACGAGGCTGTGAATGATCATGAGATGATGGTACGCTATGCCTCGCAGACTGTCCATCATGTGCTGTGGCTCGATCGTAATGTGCAACAATCCACGTCAGTCACATAAAAGTTGTCGTAACTCCTACGACATGCTGCATCAGGCTGAACATGTCACATGGCATGCCTCTCCACATCCGTAATAGCCTATCATCGGCCTCTATTTTTTTGATATCAGCGGGCCTGATACCCACCTCAACAATCAGTGCAATGAGTTGGTCACCCAACTCCATCCTGTATCTAACATCACTAAGATGCCGACCGTGCATCGGCGCACCAGCAGGATCAGTAGGTCTCTGATCTACACCGGCCTGATCCTGATGATCCTCGGCAATATGTGGCATGCCCTCATCCTCATCAAGATCCACACCTGGATCAGGTGGTGGTGGCGGCATCTCCTCACCATCAAAAGAGCCAATGTCTGCAAAATATATACAAGTACACAACAATAATTAGAGGATTTTATTACACAATTTAATAAAAACAAGTTAAATAACATGTTAGAATAAATTTAAATAAAATAGTAATATTACCTCTATCATCTGGCAGCTCATCAGCTGTGAAGAGGATGTTGGCACACCCTTGCAAATCCAACCCTGCATAAGGACAGGGATGCTCATCAACACTGGCTAGCAACCTCAGTGCATCATCTGATATCCTTGCTGGAAAAAGAGTCTCCTCCCTCTTGGGCATCATCTGCCCCCACATGTGCATACATGCCTTAGTATTCGGCCTACGAGGCTACTAAAGAAAAGAAGGTATCGTCTCTAGAAACCTCTCAAAAAATAAACAAAAAATCTCTAAAACAAAAGGGAAGTTGACCCTCCCTTGTGCATGAGCACGACATCTATCTAATGCTATATAAAACTGCCACAAAAAAATGGCAGACCACCTGAAAAGTTGTGGCTGCTGTAGTAAAGAATCAACATAATATAAAAGCTGGTAAATAATGCGTTGCTCGTCACTGGTGTTGTGTGAAATGGTCGAAATGATAAGTGAGAGACATTGGACCTCCTCATGACCAAACGCACCAATACGTAACTGCCCTCCAGTGACCTGAAAATCTGCAGGAAATACTAAATGTTCTCCAATGTATCTCTAGGAGAAAACTAACTAACTCCCTACCACACATCCAGCTGGAACCTCGGGGAACGAGGGAAAATGAACCCCTCTCCTCGATAGCCCTATAATAAAATATACATCCTCCTCAGTGGGCGTGTACCACTAGTTGATACCAACCTCGAAAGTCGGTCGCTGGGCATTCCACCTTCGGATAAGATGTCTCCAAAACAAACTATGGGACTTTAGGGAAGTAGCCCCCTCATAGAAATTGAGGAGGCCTACCTACCTAAGGAGCCCCTGAGTCGCTGCTATAATAGGGTGAGGGTATGCATCTCTCTCCCTCTCTCTTGCCTCCCATAGGTGAACCATGTTATATTATTCTGCCTGTTGTTGTTGTTGTTGCCCCTCTTCTCTCCTTTCACGTCTCTGAATGATTAATATATTAAACAAAAAAAAATTAGTAAATGACAAATGTATTTAAAAATATACATATATAAATATTTTTTGAAAAATAAATAAAACAAGAGTCGATGCGCCAAAAACACAGTCATGCACCGACACCGGTGCTTCTATCCATAAAGCGCACCACATACAGTGCACCTAAGGATATCAACCGCACTGGTATCGGTGCTCCAGAAAATTCTTTTAGCGCACCGTTCACTATATGTGATGGCAGGAGGCTGGTGTGCTGACTTCACCTATATGCCTCGGGGCTTATAGCTAAGTCAACACACTGGCCTCCTACCACCGTACATAGTCGTCGGTGCGGTATTTTAAGAGGCCGCACCATTGACATAGGCAAATACGGTAAGCAGTGCGCTGACAAAAAATACCCGTCCCGAGGTAGTTATTTCGGTCAACGCACCGCATCACCATTATTCAACTAGGTCAATGGTGTGGCTAGGTAGCTGACCGCATCGCTCATTTTAAAGAAATTTAAATAACATGATGTGCCTTTGGTATTCACGTCGAAATCAGTGCAGATACCCTTAGCACCGGTTTACCAGCGCAAACCATTGACAATATCGGATTGCGGTTGCAGTGCACTGATAACATTACGCGCCCCGTGGCTATGAATGTCTTCAACGCATCGAGTTGCCACACTATACCATTGTCAACGGTGCGGCCTGGTAACTGACCGCACGACACTTTTTAAATTTTTTTAAAATAACATGGTGTGCCACACGGTACCACACCGGAACTGGTGCAGATATTGTTAGCACTAGGTGCAGTGCGTCCTATAAATTTACAGGCAGCACCACAAACCGATGCAAGCCGAACAGCTGAAGCACACTGCAGGACAATTTATTTTTATTTATTTTTAATGGTTAATTTTAAGGTTTTTTCAAATTCTAATCCGCTAAAAGGTTTAATTATGGAAAAACAAGAAAAATACCTGTACATTTACCCGTTGAGGAGGCATATTGGCTATAAAATTTTCAAAAGAAAATTTGTCCACTGCTTTATAAAATTCAAGCTGGAGATTGGTGGCAATGCACAGCAGCAGTGTGTGCAATAAGTGCAATGGGAGCACAGATGTCAGTGCAGCTCAAACAAGGATAACTTGCACCGGTGCTTGAGAGCTCTGTAGCACTGACAAAAGTGAAAAGTGTGGTTTTTTGGCTGTAATTTTTTTTTTATTTAACCTTGTTCCGGTGCGCGGGGTTTTTATTGGCGTACCGGTGCGTTTGCACTATGCCGCCCTGGGCGGTTTCTGTTTTCGCACGCATTTAGGAGGCACTGGGGTGGCCTAGCGGTAACGCATCGGTGCTCTATAGTAATAAGACGCACCGGGCACGCTGTCTGCTGAACCAATGATTTGTGTGGTTTTTTGGCCGTAATTTTGTGTAGAAATTATATAAATTATGTGTTATATGTCCAAGATTCTCCTGATCTCACACTATTTTAACTTCATGCAAAATACAGAATCTATTCCACCATTGATCATTTGCAGAAATTAAATAGTGTGAGATCAGGGGAATATTGGACATATAACACATAAGTTATATAATTTCTACATGGTATCAGAGCAGTAGTGATCATTGAAGGAGATTGCAATTATTGAAGTGGTTGAGTTTTGTGCTGGTGGAATTCGAATTTGCTACAATGTTTTCTTGGTGTCGAAGTAGAGCATTCATTGAAATGTATTTCAACGGATTGTGATTGGAGTATGCCCTTGATGGGAGCTCAAATTACATAGCATGGAAGGACAGGATGGAGGCGGTATTGGAGGATAATGGGCTGAAGGAGTTCATCAATAGCGATGTTCCTAAGCCGGGTTCTAACGATGCAGCCACACTTGACGCATGGAAAAAGAAGGTAGCAAAGTGTCGAAGGATTCTGTTGGAAGGTGTGCAGGACCACATTGTCTCCAGCCTTCACGGGAAAGCCACTCCATTCTTAATGTGGAAGGCTTTGACGGACTTATTCCAAAGAAGAAGTGACCAAAGGAAGTTGGCACCCTGTGCTGACAAGCCTTAAAAATAATGTTAGGTCCCTATATCACTAGTCCAGTCCCTTATTATTGTTAGTGTCACCGCCTTATTGTTATTATTGTACCTTTGTAACCCCCATTTTGTTATTTTTGTGCCCTTAAATTATTATTTTTAGGTCAGCTAGGATTACATTCTGGCCCACTAGGATTACATTATGGCCCCATGGACTCCTATATATAGAAAGGAGGTTTTGTAAATTGTATCATCCAATAATTGTTCATTTATGTAATGTATTGGAGGTTTCCCCCTTGAAGTGGCTCATTTCTAAGGCTTTTATATCTCTTTTCTTCTCTTTTTGGAGCTGGTTACACAACATTTGGTATCAGAGCTTTGGATTCTAGGGTTTCGCTGCTCCAAACAGGTCATCGTGGAATTTTCACTATAACTGTTTTTCTAAGAAGTTTCCAGAAGCTGAAATTTTTATGGTGCGAAGCCCAAATCCTGAGGAAGATCTTCGAAAAATTTCAGAGCTTGGTTCGCAATATTTTCAGAGATATGATCTGTGGAAGCTAGGTCATTTTTCAGACTCCTAAACAGGTCATCGTGGAATTTGCGCTATAAATTGTTTTCTACGAAGGTTCAGAATCTAAAATTCATATGGTGCGAAGAGAAAAGCCTGAGGAAATGTTTCGAAAAATTTCAGAGCTAATATTTTTGGAGATATGATCTGTGGAATGTAGTGCTTTTTCAGGCAACTAAATTTCATCTCAAAGAGGTGATCGTTGGAAAAGTTCAATAACTCTCGCTTTGGGAATCGGATTGGAGTGCCGTAAAATTTTTTCACAAGTAAACAGACTGTAGTTTCTTAGCTATCAATTTCAGAGACAAAGGACGAAACAGTGACAGGTGGCAAGTCATACAAGTTCGCTCTACTGAACCAGTCCATAATTAGGTCATTGTGGGAGATTGGACACAACTTTGTCTTGGAGAATCCAAATCAAAGTTAGACTCGTGGCATTTGAAAGAATATTTATATGGCTACCAAGGTATTGAATTTCAGATATCGAAGATTTTCAATTATATAGATTATCCAATTTCAATATCGAGCTCCTCAAAAGCAAGAAAAAGGTGTGTATATTTTTTTTTCTTTCCAAATTGCATAAGTCTTCTTTGAAGAATCAATTTGAATTGATTCCAAGGGCATATTGTAGAATATATAGCAGTATTGGGTTCTAAAAGATGCCCCATAAAAATAATTCAACACCCATTAAGCCTTCGGAAGGCTCTACTATGACTCATGAAGATGAAGAATTGCAACATGATCTATCAAAATTACAAGAGCAAGTGCAACAAATTTCACTCTCGCAAAGAGCAACAAAAAATGAAATGGAAGTTTTGAAGAAAGGCGTGGAAGTGAATATGGGCAGTTTGAAGAAAGGCGTGGAAGCTAAGATGGATGGCATGGAAGCTGGCATGGAAGCTAAGATGGATGACATGAAAGACAACATGGAAAATATGAAGAATGATCTAAAAGAAGACATCGAAGGTTTGACAAAGTTGATACAAGAAATGTTTCCTAATTGTGAAAAGATAGTAGAAGAACCTCATGATGAGAACAAAATAAATGTTAATCGTGATTTCATAAACTCTAATGTTGGCGGGAAGAACCACCATATTCCAAAATTGGATATGAGGAAGTTTGATGGAAAGGATCCTGTAACATGGATACTACAGATGGAGCAATATTTTGATCTCCATAACGTGCAAAACACACAAAAGGTACGCATTGCAACTTTACATTTAGAACAAAATACATTTGTATGGTATCAATGGCTTTGCTCCCGTAAAAAAATTGTCACTTGGTCAATTTTTACCGAGGAAATGATAGCACATTATGAGGATACAAAGAGCAACACCTTCTTTAGCCAATTGATAAATCTCAAACAAAAGGGTTTAGTGGGGCAGCACATTGAGGACTTCCAAAAATTGAATATAAGGGTAACCAATATTCCAGAGGAACACAGGATTGATCTCTTCTTAGGTACTCTAAAGGATAACATCCAACATGAAGTTCGTGTTTTGGAACCTGATTCATTGGAGAAGGCATTCAGGTTGGCAAGAAAAGTTGAATGCAAAATTATGGCGACAAGGAAGCCTACCACTCAATTCTATAAAGAAGGAAGTGTTTCTACGCCTAGATTTCCACAACCTACAAGGTTGACACCACAAAAATTGGAAGCAAAAAGAGCAAAAGGGCTTTGCTACAGTTGTGATAGAAAATACACTAAAGGTCATAAGTGTGCTGAAAAGAAATTATTTTACATAGATTGTGAAGAAGAAGAAGAAAATGAAAAAGAAGAGGATATACACCAGGAACCAGCCATAGAAGAGGAAGAAATGAATACGACCATATCATGTAATGCACTGGCTGGAATTACCACTCCTCAAACTCTCAAGATAGTAGGACAGATCAAGAAGAAAAGGGTAATAGTGTTGATTGATTCAGGTAGCACCCATAATTTTATTCATTGTAAGGTAGCCAAGGAATTAAATTGTTTCTTATACCCAGCACCAGAATGTCAAGTGATGGTTGCAAATAGAGGAACTATAAATTACTCTGGAAAATCCCATAATATCAAGCTAACCATGGGGGAATATGTATTGACTAGTCCAATGCTTTCCATTCCTATGGGAGGTGCCGATGTTGTACTAGGAGTACAATGGTTACAATCTTTGGGGACGGTAGCTTTTAATTTTCAAGAACTTTTCTTGAAATTTTTTTCAGAAGGAAAGGAAGTCGAATTACGGGGTATTGCGGGGAAGCCAGGAAGGATAATAAGCTCTAATGTCATGATAAAGCTTCTAAAGAAAGAACAGCGAGGCGTAATTGCACAATTATGCTCACTAGAAGTTCCAACATCAAAATCATCTATTTCTGCAGATCTCCAACAAGTCTTGGACAATCATTCCAAGGTGTTTGAAACTCCCAAAGGACTCCCACCTATTCGTGATCATGATCGTGCTATTCATTTGATTCCAGGAAGTGTTCCTCCAAACATCAGGCCTTATAGATATCCTTACGTCCAAAAGAGCGAAATTGAATGTATGATTGCAAAAATGTTAGAGGCGGGTATAATTCAACCTAGTCAAAGTTCTTTCTCTGCTCCTGTAGTATTGGTACACAAGAAGGATGGATCATGGCGAATGTGTCCGCATTATAGGGAGCTCAATAAGCTCACCATTAAAGATAAATTTCCCATTCCCGTGATTGATGAATTATTGGATGAATTACATGGAGCAATTTATTTTACCAATTTGGATCTTCATTTAGGATATCATCAAATTAGAATGAAGACTGAAGATATTCCAAAAAAAACATTTCGAACTCATGAGGGTCATTATGAATTTTTGGTCATGCCTTTTGGCCTTACCAATGCACCTTCTACATTTCAAGGGTTGATGAATTCCATTTTCAACCCTTCCTTAGAAAATTCGTGCTAGTATTTTTTGATGATATACTAATCTACAACAGGTCTTGGAAGGATCATGTTGAACATGTTGACAGGGTGCTCAAACTATTGCAGGAGAAACAATTATATGAAAAAAAATCCAAATGTTTCTTTCGAGTACAAGAGGTGGAATATCTGGGTCATATTGTATCTCACGAGGGTGTTAAAGTAGACCCTAACAAAATTAAAGCCATTAAGGAATGGAAAGTCCCCACAACCATAAAGAAGCTGCGAGGATTTCTCGGGTTAACAGGGTATTATCGCAAGTTTGTTAAGAATTATGGGAGAATAGCAGCACCTCTAACAACATTATTGAAGAAAGATGTATTTTCATGGACTCCTGAAGCAACTAAGGCCTTTGAATGTCTTAAAGAGGCAATGTGCCTAGCACCGGTCTTAGCTACACCAGACTTCACAAAAACCTTTATTGTGGAATGTGATGCCTCAGGAAATGGAATTGGTGCAGCTTTAATGCAGGAAGGAAGACCCATTGCTTTTGAAAGTCGTCCAATCAAAGGAAAGTATTTACAGAAACCTATTTATGAGAAGGAAATGTTAGCAATACTGCATGCACTAAAGAAATGGCGAACTTACCTAATGGGAAGACACATCAAGGTAAAAACTAATCATGATAGTCTTAAACACTTTTTGGAACAAAGACTATCGTTAGAAGAGCAGCAAAAATGGGTCACAAAGATGTTGGGTTATGACTTTGAAATAATCTACAAAAAAGGAAAGCTTAATGTTGTTGCAGATGCACTCTCAAGAAAGAATGAAGAAGTGGAAGCATTGCTTTGTGCCATTTCTATTATCCAACCAGATTGGATAATCGAAGCAAGATATGAATGGAAGAAGGACAAAGATGTATGGACACTCATTCAAAAGTTGCAGTAAGATCCTAGTACATCTGATACATTTAGTTGGAAAAATGATTCCTTATGGTACAAAGATCGCTTATATCTTTGTAAGAATTCCCAAATAAAACAAAAGATTCTTCTGGAATTGCACACTTCTCCTTTAGGAGGACACTCAGGATTTTAAAAACTTACCACAGGGTGAAGAAAGAATTTTTTTGGGATGGCCTTAAATCTGATATTCAAAATTTTGTGGCGGAATGTTTGGTTTGCCAGCAGAATAAAGTGGAAACAATTAAGACCCCGTGACTTCTACAACCTTTATCCATTCCAAGTCAACGTTGGGAGGAGATTTCAATGGATTTTATCACAGGTTTACCTAAGTCCGAAGGAAAGAGTGTCATCATGGTGGTAGTTGATAGACTTACCAAGTATGCACACTTTTGTGCATTATCTCATCCATTTAAAGCAAGCACATTTGCTACTACATTTATGGACAGAATTCAAAAGCTACATGGAAGCCCAAGGGTCATTGTGAGAGACAGAGATCCCATTTTTACTGGAAATTTTTGGACGGAGTTATTTTCTTGTTTGGGTACTCAATTAGCTCATAGCTCATCTTATCATCCTCAACCTGATGGTCAAACTGAGATAGTAAATAAATGTTTGGAAGGATATCTTCGTTGTTTTGTATCTGATAAACAAACACAATGGGTCAAGTGGTTACCTCTTGCCGAATGGTGGTATAACACTTCCTTCCATACTGCAGCAAAAATGAGCCCATTTATGGCACTTTATGGATATCATCCACCATCCATCACATCATCTTTAAGGGAAAATTCGAAGGTTCAAGCAGTGGAAGATCACATCGATCATCACCAAGAAGTTCTCCAACTCTTAAAGGATAACCTGAATTTGGCACAAAATCGAATGAAACAACAGGCAGATCAACATCGCAGCGAGAGAAGTTTTGATGTAGGAGATTGGGCATTTTTACGGCTACAACCATACAAACAAATGTCCCTCAAGCAAGCTAAGAAGGATAATAAATTATCGCCAAAGTACTATGGTCCTTACAAGGTGTTGCAAAAGATTGGTACTATGGCATACAAATTGGAGCTTCTTGCTTCTTCGTGAGTACATCCAATTTTCCATGTTTCATGCTTAAAGAAGGTTATAGGTGAAAATCTTCCAGTTCAAACAATATTGCCAGAACTTGATGAGGAAGGAAAATCATATTGGAACCTGAAGCGGTCATGGAAACAAGAACTCGACAGCTACGGAATCGATCAATTTCAGAGTATCTCATCAAGTGGAAGAACTTACCCACTGAAGATTCTACATGGGAGGATGAGAATTTTATACAGAAGCACCCAGAGCTACTCAAGTGTTGAGGACAACACCTTTTTGAAGGAGAGGGGCATGTTAGGTCCCTATATTACTAGTATAGTCCCTTATTGTTGTTAGTGTAACCCCCTTATTGTTATTATTGTACCCTTGTAACTCCCATTTTATTATTATTGTGCCCTTAAATTATTATTGTTAGGTCGGCTAGGATTACATTGTGGCCCACTAGGATTACATTATGGCCCCATGGACTCCTACATATAGAAAGGAGGTTTTGTAAATTGTATCATCCAAGAATTGTTCATTTATGTAATGTATTGGAGGTTTCCCCCTCGAAGTGGCTCATTTCTAAGGCGTTGATATCTCTTTTCTTCTCTCTTTGGAGCTGGTTACACAACAAACAAAAATGGATGAAGGCTAGCGCATTCCAAAAGACCTCACGAAGTTTGTCCATTGTAAGGATGAGTCACAAGGGGGGAAGGTTACCGTTGATGAAGAAGACTTGGTGAGCTTGGCTCTCCTTGGGTTTCCGAAGAGTTGGCATAGCTACGAAGACTCTGTCAATGGATGGGAGAAACTGCCAGGATGGGAGCGACTTTGGTCGGATCTTGTGTAGGAAGAGATAAGGCGGGGTACCAGGGATGGATCTTCATCAAAGAATGAAGATGAAGAAAATTGCACTTTGGCTGCCAAAGCTCGAAAAGGAAAAGGGAATAAATCTTCCAAATCTGAAGCTAAAGGCAAGAAGCATGATTTGTCCAAGGTGAAGTGTTTTCACTGTCACCAGCATGGGCATTTCGCCACTAATTTCCCACAGAAGAAGAAGAATAAGAGCGTTGTTGGTTCTGCAGCAGGAGAGGCCTTAGCCTCGCAGTTTGAGCTCAAATTTTCTTTGATCGCATGCTTGGTTTCAAGTGTTATGGGATCGGTGTGGTTTCTTGACAGTGGTGCGTCTTTCCATATGACCGAAGACAAATATTTGTTTAGTGATCTGGAGGAAAAGGATCTTGGAGTGCCCATCGAGATGAGCGATGATGGTAGATACAGTGCGACTGGTATCGGGACCATTTCCTTTGAGAGGGATTCCGGTAAACCTTTCATCTTGAAGGATGTCATGCATGTTCCAAGATTGAAGAAGAATCTGATCTCTGTTGCGATGCTGCAAGACAAGGGTTATGATGTTGCTTTTAGCGAGGGAAAAGCTTTCCTGCACCATAAAACAACTAGTCAAACCAGGAGGATAGGGATTTGAGTTAAGAATCTTTATCAATTGTAGGTAGATGGTTGCGCTGCAATGGCAGGCAAAGCAGAAGGAGTGGTGAGACGAGATGAGGGAAAATTGTGGCACAGGAGATTGGGCCATCTTCACCATGGTGCTTTGAAAATTTTGCAGCAAATTTCTATCGGGCTTCCCAAAGGTACACTTGCGCAGTCAGATCAGTGCAAGGGATGTACTTTGGGAAAATTTGTGAAGACCACTTTTCATGAGAAGGATAGTTGTGCTTCGACGATCCTTGAGAGAATTCACACAGACGTGTGTGGACCTTTCTCGGTTGCTTCAATAGCAAAGCACAGGTATTATGTGATATTTGGGTTGGCTGACCTTCATATATGTCAGATCTTCTTCATGCAGAAGAAGAGCGAAACATTCTCAAAGTTCTGTGAGTTTAAATCATTGGTGGAGAAGGAGTCGGGGAAGCAAGTGAAATCTTCAGTTATAATGGTGGTGAACATACCGGAAAATTCAAAGACTTCTCGTAGCAAAGAAGGAATTTGAAGAGAACTCAGAGCACCTCATAACCCACAAAGAAATGAGCCAAGTAAGAGGGAACAGCTCAGACCCATCGTGGGTGTCGCATGCAGCGATGTTGCATGACTGGGGCCTTTTCCCATACACTTCACAGGGGGAGGCATGCAATACTACGATTTATGTGCAAAACCGTTGTCCTCACAAAGTACTTGGCATGAGTACAACCAAGGAGGCATTTTCTGGAAAGAACCCTGATATTTATCATTTGAAGATTTTTGGCTCACTTGTTTATATTCATGTGAAGAAGGATGCCAGGAATAAGTTGGAGCCGACCATAGAGGTTGGGATATTTTTGGGTACACAGAAACACCCCACAACGATCGTGTGTATTTGCCAGACAGTCGGAAGAATATTGTGCGACGAGATATCAAATTTCATGAGGAGAAAGCCATGAAGTGTTTGCTTGAGAGGGAGCCACACTTGCATGCAGATGAGGAGCTATTAGTTCCTAAGGATGAGCCTCAATATGTGGATCAGCCACAAGAGGAGGTTCATGGAGTGGAATAAACCACCTGCGTGCCGCCAAACACCGCAGGGTGAAAGCGCACTACGTGTGGAGCGACCGAATCTTGCGATGGGGTTCGTAATGTAGGAGTTCCTACATCACAAATGTTAAAAATGTAGGACAAACTACTTGACCGTATTTACTAGATACATGGCTCCATGAGCAAGTATAGTGTATCATGACAGAGCCATCCTCTTTTGAGGAAGTTGTGGAGGACCCTGCATGGGTAGATGCCATGGTGGAAGAGTATGATTCGATTGTTAGAAGCAGTGCATGGGAGATTGTCCCAAGGCCGAAAGGGAAATCAGTGGTAGGTCCGACATGGATCTACAAAGTGAAGAAAGCTACTGACGAGAGCGTCGAGAAGTACAAGGCAAGATTTTTTTCTCGAGGCTTCTCACAGATTGAGGGGATCGACTATAAAGAAACCTTTGCAATTGCCGCAAGGTATTCTTCCATACGACCATCCTTGCCTCTCAAACACGTATGGTTGGCACATTCATCAAATGGATGAGATCATCGTCTTCAATGGAATCATTGAGGAGGAGGTGTACATTGAGCAAATTGAAGGATTCAAAATCTTCAAATTAGCCGAGTCCCATGTGTGTAGGCTCAAAAGAGCATTGTATGGCTGAAAACAAGCACCCCGTGCTTGGTACACACAAAGATGTATTATTTCACCCTGGATTTGGTTCGAACTGGCTGGACAAGAGTGAGGCGCATCTAAACCTATACCAGATGGCAGGAGGGTGTTTTTGATCATTGTGTTTTATGTAGATGATTGAATACTAACGGGTGATGAACTATTGATACACTCATGCAAGGCAGATCTTGCAAAGGAGTTCAAGATGAAGGACTTGGGCCTCATTCATTATTTCGTGGGATTGGAAATTTGGCAGCGGAAAGGTGAACTGTTTGTGTCTCAAGGCGAGTACGCCCGGGAGATACTGGAGAAGTTTCACATGTAAGGCTTCAAGCCTATCGACACTCCTCTTCCTAGTGGTTGGAGGAAGGAGGATGCTACATCGGCAGAGGTAGTGGATGCCACTGTTTATCAACAGTTGGTTGGTTCGCTCATGTATTTAGTCAATACACGACCGGACATATGCTATGTTGTGAACCAGCTTTCACAAGCAATGGTGAAGCCTACCAAGCTCTTTTGGAAGGCAGGAAAGCATGTCCTGAGATATCTCAGGGGCACATCTGAGTATGAATTGTGGTACAGACAGTGGGATGAAGTGAAGCTGCATGGATTCACGGATGCAGATTTGGCAGGAAGCCCAACGGACAGAAAGAGCACATCTGGAGGGATTTTCAGTATCAGATCTACAACAGTTTCTTGGTACAGCAGGAAACAAATATCTGTGGCACTCAGTTCAGCAGAGGCCGAGTACATGGCAACAAGTTTGGATGCATGCGAGGCTATATGGATGAGGAAGATCCTGGTTGGTTTATTCGGTTCTCATTTAGATCCTACTGTGATATATTGTGATAATCAAAGTTGCATTAAACTCTCAGTTAATCTAGTATTTCATGATAGATCTAAACATATTGACATCCGGTATCATCATATCAGAGATTGTGTGCAGCGGAGGATCATGTTGCTTTCTTACATTCCTACAGAAGATTAGGATGCAGATATTCTGACGAAGGTGCTCACCAAGAGCAAATTCGAATACCATAGAGACATGATTGGGGTGGCAGATAATCCCTATCTTGTTTAGAGGGAGTGTTGAGATTCAACAAGATGATGAGCTTAGTGAAAAGAGTCGCCTTCACTAAGTGGGCCCTGCAGGCTATTTTTGGTGCAAAGTCTATTTTTAGACATGTCGATCATATTCTATGAGTTGCAGGATGCTATTTGTGGATGGTTGGTGAAGTTGGAAAAATAGATGGACTTCTATTTTTAGACATTTTGGGCGAAGTCTATTTTTAGACTGCCAGTCTAAAAATAGACATGTCGGATATTATTAGCTCTTAATAATATTTGGACTCTAAACATGATCTTATTCTATTGGAGCACTGACATTCAGTTAACAGATTGTTCAGATTAGCTAGCTGAAGGAATTACGCAATTCCTAGAGCTACTGGTGGTTCATGCATGGAGGACTTCAATTAGAACTCAAGTGGCAGAGTTTGGTGGAGTTGGAGAAGTAGTTGGTGGAGTTGGTTTCTAGTTTAACTACACTTGTGGAGTTAAACTCAGTTGAACTGATTGTGTCTATTTCTAACTGATTGATACTTTCAGTGGAGTTGAGTGAATTAATTAGTTAAATTAATTCACTAAATAATAACTCATTATTTAATTGGACAGAGACAACAGTTAACTACAGTGCAGAACAGATCAGTGGAGACTCAGTGGAGAGATTGGTGAAAGAGCAAGTGTGACTATTAGTTGTGGCTATAGTGTTGCATTGTATGTTGAGATTCAACAAGATGATGAGCTTAGTGAAAAGAGTCGCCTTCACTAAGTGGGCCCCGCAGGCTATTTTTGGCGCAAAGTCTATTTTTAGACATGTCGATCATATTCTATGAGTTGTAGGATGCTATTTGTGGATGGTTTGTCAAGTTGGAAAATAGATGGACTTCTATTTTTAGACATTTTGGGCAAAGTCTATTTTTAGACTGCCAGTCTAAAAATAGACATGTCGGATATTATTAGCTCTTAATAATATTTGGACTCTAAACATTGTCTTATTCTCTTGGAGCACTGACATTCAGTTAACAGATTGTTCAGATCAGCTAGCTGAAGGAATTACACAATTCCTAGAGCTACTGGTGGTTCATGCATGGAGGACTTCAGTTAGAACTCAAGTGGCAGAGTTTGGTGGAGTTGGAGAAGTAGTTGGTGGAGTTGGTTTCTTATTTTAACTACATTTGTGGAGTTAAACTCGCCCTGAACTCGATTGTGTCTATTTATAACCGATCGATACTTTCAGTTGGAGCTGAGTGAATTAATTAGTTAAATTAATTCACTAAATAATAACTCATTATTTAACTGGACAGAGACAACAGTTAACTACAGTGCAGAATAGATCAGTGGAGTCTCAGTGGAGAGATTGGTGAAAGAGCAAGTGTGACTATCAGTTGTGACTATAGTGTTGCATTGTATGCACCACACACTCATTGGACATACCAATGAGGATTGCATGAGCAAGGCTGGAGCAATTCGAACTCATCCAAAGCCATTCTTTAGCAGGGATTGCGCAGTAGAGGCAGGCTATCAAGAGGGCAAAAATCAGTGCATATTTTTGCTAATTGTTCTTGATTAGTGTGTAGCAATTGTATTGTACTGAGAGCTTGATATGATCAGATTTGTATGAGGATTTTTACATGATCTCTATGACATATATTATATATATATAGTTGGGGTTTTCAGCTTCATGCTTTCCCGTTAAACAACTGCGTTAATGTGTGAATTTTTATTGTTTCATGTCTGCATTGCAATCTTGATTTAATTTCTGAAAATGATAAATGGTGGAATATATTCTGTATTTTGCATGGAATTAAAATAGTGTGATATCAAGAGAATCTTGGACATATAACACATAAGTTATATAATTTCTACATTTTGTTTTTGTAAGCCTTTTCTGGTGCGCAGAATTAATGGGGCCCTGGTGCGTCCCATTATTCCGCATCGAGTGGTTTCTATTCTGCGCGCGTTTTATGAGACATCGGGGTGGCTTAGAGGTAATGCACCAGTGCTCTACAGTAATAAGATGCACTGGGAACATTGCCCGGTGAACCAATGATTTGTGCAGTTTTTTGGCCGTAATTTTATTTTTTTTTAACCCTTTTCCGGTGCATAAAATTAATGGCACCCAGTGATTTTTGTTCATTGCGCCAGGTAGGTTCTATTCCACGCGCTTTTTATGAGACACCAGTGCTGACGAGTAGACACGCACCGGTGTTTTTTTGTAATGAAAGGCACCGGGCGGGTGTGTACGAAGCACACGGTCTCCAGTGTGCCAATGTTTTATGCGGTTTTTTTCTGTAATTTTTGTTATTTAACCATCTACCGGTGCACGTGTTTTACAGGTGCCCCAGTGCATTTGAGTTATTCCTTACCAGGCGATATCTTTTTTCGCGCACTTTTTCGGAAGAACCGGTGCAGTAGACATGTAAGGACCGATATGATAGACATGTAAGGACCGGTGTTGTATAGGAATATGACACACTGGGGGAGGGTGTTATGAGTGCATGGTTCTTGGTGTGCCTATATTTTGTGTGGTTTTTTTGCCATAATTTTTTATTTATTTAACCCTCTGGCGATGCACGGGGATTTCAGGGTGGCCTGGTGCGTTGGCAACCCGGTGCGTTTACGGGCGACCCGGGCAGTGTCAGTTTTCGCACATTTTTTATGAGGCGTCGGTGTGGAAGTTATGTAAAGTACCGATACTCTATAGAATTAAAATGCACCGGGCGGGTGTGTATGGGGCACACGGTGTCTGGTGTGCCAATTTTTTAACTGCATCGGTGCTATGTCGTATTGAATGCACTGGTACATTTTACGGTGATAAGAGCACCGGAAAAAATACATCCACAAAAACATCCGCCCGCCAACCTCCTCTAGGAACATCCACTAGAAACGGATGTCTAGGGTATTTTTATAACAGGTTCCTCAAAAAAATTCGCTAGAGGGTCTTTTCCTTGTAGTGTATGCCAACATATACTGAAAAATCATAGTTAATCCAATTTCAATCAATTCTTCTAATGGTCCTTCCTTGTATGTTAACACCTGTTTGATTACATTCAATGATGATTGTTTTAAAATAACTTAAAATATACAAAAATGAAATCTAGTTAAGTTGTTATAAGGAAGTAACAATTACTCACAAACATAGATATCAACCCTTTTTGTCATCCTGTTTTATGTGCTGAATGGGTTCCATTTTCTTTTCTTTTCTGCAAGAAAATACTTGAAATTTAATATTTATTTCTAAATTATTTATTTATTGTACCTAATTGAAAAATTCAATGATTACATATTACATTTGAAGCACGTTGTTGTTGAGATGACTCCTCATGCGATGCAATTATGTCCATTTCTTTGACCATCTCCTTGTACACCTTTTTGGACATTCATACTGACATATTTCCAATATCATCTCATTCATCCTTTGAGATTTTCCTAATCTTCTTGAAAAAGTAACATGACAATAAACTATTTAATTTTTATATTGATATATAAAAACTAAATATAACAAAAGTGATATTTATAAAGGATTGCTTTGTAGTAATATGTACATATAATTCTAGAAAAAAAATTAAAGGAATAATACTTTTTCAATCCTTCTTTTTTGTCGTATGTTTTTTCTATTAAAAGTCTGACATGTCTCATTGACCAATTCTCTGGAAAATTTTCCTGTAGTTTAAATAAAATTTGGTTATTGGAATCATTGGATTGTTTTTTGTATTGTAAGTGGGAAGAACATCTATACATTCATTCCACTAGATCTCTCAAAGTTTTGTAAAAGTTTTTCCCCCTTTCATTAATCTCCAACACCACTCTAGATGAGCTAAGGAGCAATTCATTTGCATTTGCATGTTCTATTTTTTTTCTTTTCTTAGAACAACATTCTGTTTCTTCGTTGTTGGTCCCTGTAGAAAATTAAACATATCTGAATTAATATATTGTTTGAAACATGTTATCTAATATTTTTAAGTATATTATTAATGAAAATTCAAAAAAGAAACTCATATTCGATCGATAGTATTTTTTCATTCACCTGATTCATCCTTTTGCAATTTTTCCATCAAGATTTTATGCTCTTCTGGTCTTATATCAGAAAGAATCTTATCAAGCTTCGTCATTTTGTGGCTCTGCATGATACACACTAAACAATACATATTAGTTAAACTTGCATATAGTTCAAAAATATTAATTTTTGTAAATAATTTACAAAGAAATTGCCTTTTTTGCATTTCTGGATGTGCTATCAGTATTTTGTTACTAGAACTCTTGTCATCCACTTTTTTATCAATATAAAATATGTACCATTATTTAATATATTTTATAAATAAATCACATAACTTTCACGTAAAAAAAAAATCAAGAAAATGGTGCGTCTATGTAAATTAGACACCCGGTGCGACTTTCGCAACTTACCCATCGAAAACAATGTGGTAGGTTCTTATAAACGCATCACCAATATAGTAGAAACAATATACGGTGCTCTTTTTCAATAAGAGAGCCGGCGCATTATATTAATACTGAAGCACTAATTAACATCAACATAAATTAATAAAACAAATGCTTTTATCAAACAATGTTTTTTGTCAATACATGCCCAGTGCGGTATACTACAATCACGCACCAATGCGCTATTTTAAACAGTGCACGTCGATTAACAAAAGCTCTTTTTTTTTTAAATCATGTGAGGGCCGGATCTGACTCTGCAAGTGGTCCCACGAGTTAGGTTGCATACGCCTATATATAGTAATACAAACCCTATAAATATATAATGAAAATCCCTAATTGTGAAGTCACATAAACAAGTAGAAGCAAGGGTTTAACATAAGAATGAATTTTTTTTGTTTTTTTTTTCTTTTCTGAATTTTAATTAAATGTAAATAGGAATAGAGATTGTAAATGATTTTATTAGTAAAATACATAGTAAAATTTAAATTTTTTACTATGCATGTATTAAATCTAACAGAAACCATAAAAAATAATACTACAGTAAAATTTAATAATTTTACTATACTACAGGGTTTTTGTGTGAATCACCAGATGTTTCAAATTATGATTCTCTGAATAGTGTTGTTGTTCAAAAGAATTTTTTTGCTCTACAATGCTCTTGTGCTCTCTTGCTCTAGGTATGTCTCTCGTGCAAATCCCTCCCTGAAATTTTTTGCAAAAATAAAGAAATAATGAATAGATTTTACTATTTAAAAAACTTTTTTATGAAATTAGATTTCCAAAAATCATTTGCCGCTCATTTTTCAGTTTACCACTCTTTTTTTTTCACTTCAAAAAAATAAAGTTGAACTTTTTTTTTCTCTATATTCGGTGTGTTTGTTAACTAACAATACTGATGCATCCGGCAATAAAACCGCACCGGTGCAATTAACAGTACATTAGCATCGATAACAATAAATCCTTTTTTAAGGCACCAAAATTAATTTTAGGTATGTACACCAAAATTTATTGTTGATTTTTCTCAAATTTAGGGAGAAAATCTCATGATTATATCAAATGGACAATTTTTCAAAATCTAGCTTGTTCCATAATATTTCTCAAAGTCCATTGCGAAGTCCTCCCTATCCATATCCAGACGTAATTACTTCATATTTTTTTTTTTATATTTTCAATATCTAATTGAATTTATTTTTTTATCCATGTCAATCAGCTGAATAAAATAAGTGTATACAAATTTTCAGGTTCATGCAGATTCATAATCGAGTTCAAATGCACAAAATATTCAAACAGTTCCAAAATGTCGGAAGCTCTTATCAAGAGCAGCATACTGCAAGGCGCGATTGGTAGATGAAAATGGACAGTCGCTTCACCCTGCCAATTATAACATGCCATCTTCTAGCCACAATCCTGGGACAATGATGGTAGTAATTGTTTGGTACAATGTAATTATTTCCACCTCAAACCAATTAATCATGCATTTACGTGCTTACTAATTGATATCATCGATTTTGTACTAATTATGTTCAAATATATTTTTTGAAATTATTAGGATTCTAGTGATGATGAGCGACCTACCTACCATCTTCCTTTGCACCTCACGACAATTTCAAATCGAGAGAAGGCTGAATTAAGAGAAAAACACAAGAGGAATGATACCAATAATGGTTGAATCAACCACCTATTCAACTCCCACTACATCCAAATTCACCAATTAGGAACGACTACAACAATAGTAGTTCTTTAGCTGGTAATAGAGGTAATAAAATAGAAGTTGGTATGGATGATTACTTAAGGGATATGACTGACATGGAGATAATGTTGTTAGATGCATTCCAGAACGATGATCAGCTAGGGGATGATGCTCATATCGTGGATACCTTTTTCGAAATCCTTAAATTTCTTCCACCAACCCTCTCTTTGGACATGGCAGTCATTCAAATTCTACCTAGTTGGGGACAAAAATGTTACTATAAAACTTGAAAGAAAAGTTTTGCTTGTCAAATGCATGTTTCTCGGAAGTTTTGAGGTAATTGACCATCAAGTCCCTTATATTTTTAGAAATATTGTCAGACAATCAACATTACAAATGGTCAATTTTATGAATGTTAATAACTATTGGCATTAAATATTTAATATTTTCCATGACTAACTATAGGTTATTCAAAGATAAGGTTCTTCTGAGTGATAATTTCTTGCCCAGTAGCTATGAAGAGGTAAAGAAAAAGTTAAAAATGTTGGGTGTTGAGTACATACCATAGCATGCATGTGCAAATGATTGTATTCTATATATACATGAGAATATGCAGACAAAGAGATATGTTTGAAATGTGGGCATGAGAGGTATGATAAATAAAAAATGGTAAATAACGTGGTCCTCCTTTTAAGATATTGAGGCACATGCCTATAATCCCAAGGATTCAAAGGCTCTTTCGTTGCAAATAATTAGCTATGTTGTAGGAATGGAATGCCTCACATAGAATTGAGTTGGAAGTTATGCGAACCCTAACATAATACAATATCCATGAAGCATATAGAGGATAGCCCAAAAAATTCAACAATGAAATACAAAGTCTACGACTCAGCATAGCCATAAATGGCATCAACCCATATTCCCTCCAGAACACCAAGTATTATGTTTGGCCTATACTAGTAATCAATAACAATATTCCCCCATGGTTGTCCATGAAGGATGAACATCTTATGTTGGCTCTCATAGTCCTTGGTAGAAGACAAGTGAAGAATATGGATGTCTACTTACAACCACTGGTAGATGAATTGAAGGAATTATGGGATGGGATAAATGTATACGATGTATCAAGACCCATTGCAACAGAGAGGAGTTTTACGTTGTATGGAATATGTGCTTACACGACACATGATTATCCAGGCTTAGGAGTTTTCTCTAGTAAATTACATGTTTATTGATTTGTTTATATACGTAACAATATTCTTTCGCATATTAATTCAATTCGTTGTAATTGTTCTGATCTTCATGATATTATTTAACGTGTCATGCATATTGTATACAATACTTTCGTAGGTCTTGTAACAAAAGGGTATTATGGATGTAAATGTTGTGGACCTTCTCTGAAATCTAGATGGTCCAATGACCTACAAAAGCCAGTGTATGACTGCTCTAGGGTATTCCTCCCCAAAGAACACCCTTACAGAAGAGCAACATCTGCTTTCAATGGTAAAAGAGAGAGAACCCAAAGGCTTGCAATAATGAAACTAGCTGAATGGCTTAGAGCATATGAGAGAGAGAAGGAGAAGGATTTCATAGAAATGTTTGATTCAAATAGGGAGCCTATGTTCGATGATCGAATTCTTCGACACCTATGTTGATAAATTTCCCATTGGGATGAAAAAAAATATATCTTTTATAACCTCCCATATTGGGAGCATCTTAATATTACCTACTTATTAGGTCCCATGCATATATTTAAAAATGTTTCATCTTCCATGGAGGAACATATCATCAAAACAAATTGATACATTAGCTGTTAGGAAATATCTTATTACTTCAAAAACTAAAAAGAAACATTGGCCAAGAAAAATAGAAAGTACAGGATCAGAGGCCTGTCCCTCTAATTGGTATTTCAAAGAAGGTGATGTCCCATGTATTTTTAAAAAACATGATTTTTATTTGGCAAAGGAAGTTATAATGGGTGTTAGGGTGCCATCTTCATATGGGTCTTCACTACAACGTTGCTTCACCATGGAAGACCATTTGTCTGGGTTGAAATTGAATGACCATTTGAATATTCTAAGAGTACATATAATATCAAAAGCATGATTTTATTATTTGTTATATTAATAAATTATATCCCATGGGATCATAAAACATAACTAATTTTGTATATTATTGCATGTGTTTATAACTTTGTAGTGTCATTATCCTTTGTTCTTGCATGGGTATGTGAAACATGGCTTCCCCCAAGACCAAGGTAATGAAACCTTAACTGAACTAAGAGTGGGGGGGGGGGGGGGTGAATTAGTTTAGTCCATTCATGGACATTAAAATTATTTAATTAAACTCATTAACAAAACCATTACATGAGCAACTCAATAAATAACGATCAAAAAACTGAATATGTGAACATCTATCAACAAGTAGAGTAACACATCACATCAACACATAATAATAATGCACATGGACACCAGATATAAGTGGAAACCCATAAGGGAGAAAACAACAATTTTATTATTGTTGTGATGCGAAGGCAAGATCCTACTCCTTATTACATCTGATTTTATGTAGGCTCCAACCTACAGAAGGTTGCTACCTAAAATTTCTACAAGCTACAACATGCAAGGAAGCTTCAACTCCCATGTGTTTTCTGCAGGCTACCACCCACAGGAGGATTCTACCTCAACTAGCTCCAACTAAATATTGTATCAAGGTGAAACTTGAAAGGAGACCTCAATCCCCTCACACAACATGAAAATAATAAGTTGATTTACCTGGTTATCAACTCTGCATATCTTCATTTTTAATTTTACCTCTTCTCCCTTCAAATCTGCATCACATCAGATCCATATGTGCATAATATCTCAATCATCTCTCTCATATTCTCCAGCTCTCTTATGTTCTGTACATTCCAAAATGACATCTTTTGTGGAGATAGTTTGATGGTTGTTTGTATTCCACATATGAATGGGAAGAGAATAGGCTTGAATCTTTTCCTTCCATTCATTCGTTTCGACACTCTTCATATCTTGAATATTAGTCCAAAAAATACATAAATAATCCAATATTTAATTTCAGCCATATGTAATGATTGAATGGATCAACTTAATTCCAACATAAGTTAACAATGTATATCATTAATGTATTACAACAATTTAGCTTAATTCATCTTTGTCTTTGCCTTGGAAACTTGCCTTTGCATCACAAAAATTCAGCTTAATCAACAATTTCACATCACAACAAAATATTCAATATAGAAATCATTGCAACATTATCAAAAAAATTTCAATGTATCACAATTCCTGCTCCTTCTTCTGCTCCTTTGCATGGTTGATCTTGTGATACTTCTTTGCTTTTTTCTCCTTGCCATGATGTTCCTTTGCTTGTTTCTCCTTACCTTGCTACTCCTTTGCTTTGCTGCTCTTTTTCCTTCTTTGCCTTCTGGTTGCTCCTACATACCTTGTTGCTTCTCTTTGTCTTTGTTACTGCTCCTGTATACCTTTGTTGATCCTGATATGCTCCTTCGCCAAAAATGAAAATATTTCCAACAATATCCCCCTTGGTCATTGATGGCAACACAATGATCCTCCCCCTATTGGCATTAAAACGATGTTTTTTTGCTACTCATAACCTTTGCTTACCTCCCGCTTTGAAATCAATGGCAAGGGGTTTGGATATTTAAGACTAAAGGAACTTTTTTCCCTCCTATAGATTTATGAGTGGAAGATAGATTTGATATTCCTTTCAATGATTATAAATATAAGTATTTTTCAGTGAAATGTAAGAAGGTCTAACAATTCCAACTCAACACCTTACACTTACATATAAAATATTCATGAGTAAATTTTTGTTGTAGATGGTCTTCTTGTGAAGAAATTGTATCTACAAAGAACATCTCTAATGGCATGAATGAACAAGTATCTTCAATCACACAAATGAACAAACTTATCTTCGAGGTTTGGATCAAATGAATCTATCTATTTCCTCTTAAAAAATCTTTAGAAATTTTAGAAGTACGTGTTATATATGATTGAGCATGCACTGAAATGCAACATCCATTATATTGGCATAGAAATCATCACTATTTCTTACTACAACTCCCTTTAATTGAAAACTTGGGCTATTCAATTAAACCAGAGCTTCTTAGAGTTGACTAGGATCCCATTCAGCATATCTATTTATAGCATTAAGAGCCACTGTAATTGTAGAAAAATTATGTTTGGCTTTATCTATCTCATTTATCTTCACAACACCTTGGGACGCTACAAGATGTTGATAAAATAGAAAAAAAAGTTTTGATAAAGAATTTTTCAGTCCATGCAATACCTTCATTATGCACAGTTATGTCTTTTGAAGGCCACCTCAACACAATAGCAACAAGTTATAATGAATTTTGCTTCCAAGTTTTAAAGTTATCCAATAAATTAAAGAATACACTAATGCTTTTAGCACCACTGCTTGTTAATTAAACACTGAGAAGATATATTTATATTTGATCTTGATCATCCAAATTGACCTTTAAGTTCCTCGATATGGGTATCGGGTGTTGGCATAGAGGGAATGGATAGGTACTCCAAAAGAACACTGATAATGGCTTAAGACGGTGTAGCCTTCACTTGCATGAAGAGGGTGAAAATAGACTCCCATGTCATTAGTCGAGACCATGTGCTTATGAGAATCCACCACCACCGCATTTTCACCAAACATTCTTCCAACATCAACTACGACACTAGGCACTTGCCATGATTTCCCATCTACTTGGCCAGTTGTGGTACCAGACCCATGTATATATGCGTGAGTTGCATCATGATCACGATTTCCAACTTCAACAGAAGAATATATAGGCTTAAATTCATGCAGAAATTCAATAGATTCATGTTCAGCACTGCCAATCACACCAAGCATAGTGCTACTCAGTGATGCATGAGGCCTCATTTTATCTTCACGTGGAGATAAATATGGGGTATCATTACCTTAGATTCCAAATTATTTTTGGTTAGTTGTACAAGGCTTGTTTTGAACCACATCATCACTTTTATGAACATGTTGATCTACATGATAGTGTCCAAGGTTGTCTAACAAATATTCTAAACCTTGGATTTCCTTGAGCTAAATCATAAAGTATGTGTTGTCTAATATGGATAGTAGGAATTGAAGAAGGTTATTGTTGCGACATGGCTCTATGCATTTCCACCATCTGACTTCAAATTGTTGAATAAAGGAAAATTATCCTGCGCATGGTCTCCATCTACTCCTCCGTCATGACCTGATTATTGCGTAAAGCCACGAAATTGGGGTTGGCCATGGCAGAGCCCTGTGTGACCGAAGGCATGTGACCAGGGGGCTGAAACTCTGTGACCTTAGATGAAACAAAATCTGCTAAAACACTAGTGAATATAATACATTTATTCTGAACCCCTTGAAGTTTTCCATTCAAAATTTGTTTCACTTTGTAGTCTTAATGCCTGGATATAGGGCGTAGAACACATCGTTGGCACACTGCATTTATATTTTTCTAGTCAAATAATCATACATGGAATCTGGGGGATGTGACCGTCTTCCAGGAATATTTTCAACATTCCTGATTTCCAAAATGGCTGTTGAAAATTTGTCGAATGTACTCTATAATTTATGCCGACATTGTTCTCAAATCCATTCGAAATATTTCATTAAATGTCAAGGTATAATACCAATATATTTAATAACACCACACATGTTTGAATTCCCTGACCTAGTGGACATACACTGCAAAAGATCGCACCACTAACCATATATCACTACAATTTAACGTCGGGTTTGAATCTGAGTTCCATGCATGAATGCTTCATGAAATTAATGCTATGTTCTGAAACCAATTCAATTTTTCTTTGAATGCTTGACACAACCTCTCCTTGTATTCCCTATGGAATCCTGTGCACTGTTAGGTATGGTATATTGTAGCAGATAGATCATTTCTTTCAATCATGCTCCACCACCATTGGTAACGTGTATTATTCTCAAACCATACATGGACGCTTCATGAAATTAACACTCTTTTCTTACACCAATTCAATTTTTTCTTTGAAATCTCGATGCAAATTCTCCTCAGATTCCTTCTCGCATCTTGTGCATTGTCAAGTATGGTATATTGCAACAGAGAGATCCTTTATGTTAATCATGCTCCATCATCATTGGCAACGCATAATATTCTCCGTTAACTTATTATGTGTCTTCTGATGTCTATCATCCTGCTTTGGCTCCTTAACAAATCTATCTGGTAGTCTAAATAAGGTTCCACACAACCAACAATCATGGCATAACGTCCTGAACTATGAATTGGCTTCTCCCATTTTTTTCATAATGCAACAATGTAACGTTCCTTAAACCTGACCTTCAACATTCTCATATCGATGTATCCATTAGAATCTCTATCAAATTTGGCGCATTTCAGGTTTGCTAGCATAATTAGTATATTGACAACTAACGCATGTTTCATTTCCTTTACTCTTACGAAACATTGGAGACTAACATTGCCTATTTATTCACTGTCTTAGGCTGACACCTTTAGAATTCCATCTGTGTCCAATTCAAACACTACTCTAAAGCTTGCCACTCCACAATGGGCTGCAAAAATTCCACTCAACCGAAATTTACCGAGAAAATTGTTGTCTGCAACCATTACTCTCTCACCTTCATATACTCGAAAATACACTCTTACCTAATTATTACACATTGTAGTGTGATAAGCCTTTCTCTGAGTTAGAATAAGAGTATTTCTTTGAATGACTACTAAAATTAAGCCCCCTGTAGTTTTGATTCCAAGACTCAAAGGTGTGACATTCATGACGAAGAATTGGATTCCTTCATTGTTTAAGGCTTCTGCCTAAATTGCAACGCCATTTGCAGACATACTCATCGGGGTTTATGCTTTTTCAGAGTTTCTCTCTATTGAACAAATCTTGTACCTTTGGAATGCGAGTAGAACCCCCAACTAATGTCACTTCTTTAATTTTCTCTTTGGTCATCCTAGCATCTTCCAAACATTGGGTAAGGATTTGCATGCAATTATCAAATAAATCAGTATTGGGCTCTTAGAACCTGGCTCTCGTAATATTCATGTGAAATCCAGACCTTCGTAGAGATAATCAATATCAATCATAGTCTCTAACACATAAGACAAATTTATTTTTCCCTTTTCACATTATGAATGGATCCTCTGAAGGGCTTTGGCACTTGTGCTCATCTCCTTTTTGTATTTTCTCTTGAAATTTGCAATACACTATTTGAGCATGTGATTCTCAAAATATTAACCACCCAAATGTGTGTCCCATCCAATAGCATTCATCTCAAATTTACCTCCCTCCAAAGATAACAATGGAAACATTAAAGGTATCTCTGCCAAGGTCGAAAACCAAGACCGTATTTTTTTTTCATTGGAACCTTGCTATGAAACCCATAAGCTATAGCTGCAACAGTGGGTTCTTTTTTCTTTTTTAATTTGATGAATAATTTTGCAGGTTATGCAAGCTATTTTTGGATTTGGGATTCTTCAATACCCTCTTCTCCTTCAATGTCTTGTGTACTTTGATTATGAATTGCTTCAGCTCATATGAAAATTTATTCTTCACATATCTACTTTCTCTTCTTAGGCATTCTTAGGTCTACTCTCCCCTTAAGATATTGCTACTCTTGTAACACTAAATGAATTATCCTTTTTCTTTCTTAGAGGAGCACCCCCTCAAATAATGATGACTTAATTATGTAATTGATGTAACCAGTTGCTCCCTTTTCTTCTTCTTCCACGCTTTCATATATTGTCGATCATTTCCTTCATTTTTTGATCTTCGTGAAGTGTCCTTCATCTTATGTCTAGAACTCTTCAGGGTATATAGCAGTTTTCATTCTTTGGCCTTATGGCCAAAGTTATTACACTCATAACATCTTGCATGGAAAAATACTGGAGAAAATGGTGTGTCTTTTCTTGTGTACATAATTTTCTTTGCATACAAATTGCATTCAATATCTTTGCGTCCAAATCCATTGCACTCATAATAGTAACCATAAAAATAATTTGTGTACCTAGTGGATGATTGTTCTCTCTGCTTACGTGCTTGAGGGAACTTTATTTGATGGTTTGTTTGAGGATACCTTCTTGTTTGCTTCATGTTATATTGATTAGTATTGACTTGATTGTTCTTACAATCTACTGCCACGTGACCATGTTCATAGCAAGAAAGACATATGATGGTTTTCCCAAGAGCAAAGAATATACTTTAAGATCTTCCGAATTTTTTCAACTCATTCATTGGATTTTGATATTGATGTTTGTTCTTGTTTTATTCTTTATTAATCAGGGTGTGTGTCCCTTCTCCTATGAGTCTTTTTAGGAAATATTCACCATCATCTTTAATATCATCCTTTTCTGAGCATTTCATGGAGGGAACCTCCTCTTCTAGCTGCTTACAAAACTTGTTCTTTCCATCTAACTATCTTCTAGCTAAAATAATCTCATAATCTAATAATCCACATTGTATATCTTTCTACTTTAGCTAGTTATTCATAACCTCTCCTAATCTCCTTGCTTCTTCAATTTTTTGCCTTCAGGCCAGAAATTTCTTCCTTACGCTCATATTCTCTCTCATCACATATTTGCACTAGTTTCTTCAGATCTTTGTTTTCATTCTTGAATCTTCCTATTTCAGTCAAGAAATTTTGGCTTTTTCTTCAACTATATCTTCTTCATGGAAATCGTTTCCATTCACACTAACAACAACCTCATTTGACTGAAACTTTTCCTTTTAAAAGAGGTTTTTATTCTTCTTGTTTATCTTCTTCTTAACAATGTATCCACTAGTGTCTCCTTCATGCATGAGATGCAATATATTCCAGATTTATTTTGTAGAAGTTAAATCCATTATTGTATCAAGATCATTGCTATGAAGACTGTTATATATTACGCACTTTTCCTTGTCATTCCACTGTTGTTCTTGCAAAGAGGGGGAGTCTTTGCAATAACCATAACATACAAGTTTCCATACCTCAGGTCCATAAGCCATTAAATTTGTTTTAACCTTATCTCTCCATTCATGAAAGTTTGATGAACTCAAAACAGGTACACTTTGATAGTCCATGACTCAATCAGACCAACCTTCAAACTGCTAGACTTATACAGAAGGAACCGACTCTGATACCAATTGATGAACCCTTGACTAAACTGAGAGGGGGGGTGAATCAGTTTAGTCCATTCATGGACATTAAAATTATTTTATTAAACTCATTAACAAAACCATTACATGAGAAACTCAGTAAATAATGATCAACAGACTGAATATGTGAACAAAAAGCAAGAAGTAGAGTAACACATCACATCAACACATAATAATAATGCACATGGACACCAAATATAAGTGGGAACCCATAAGGGAGAAAACCATGATTTTATTATTTTTGTGATGCAAAGGCAAGCTCCTACTCCTTATTACATCTAATTTTCTGTAGGCTCCAACCTACATGAGGCAACTACCTCAAGTTTCTACAAGCTACAACATGCAAGGAAGCTCCAACTCCCATGTGTTTTCTACAGGCTACCACCCACAGGAGGCTCCTCCCTCAATCAACTCCAACTAAAATTTTTATCAAGGTGCAACTTGAAAGGAGACCAAAAATACCCTCGTACAGCATGAAAACAATATTCGGATTTACCTGGTTATCAAATTTTCATATCTCCATCTTTACTTCTGCCTCTTCTCCCTTCAAATCTACTTCACATCAGCTCCATATATGCATAATATCTCAATCAGATCTCTCATATTCTCCAGCTCTCTTATGTTCTATACACTCCAAAATGACATCTTTTATAGAGATAGTTAGATGGTTGTTTGTATTCCACATAGGAATAGGAAGAGAATAGGCATGACTCTTTTCCTTCCATTCATTCGTTTCCACACACTTAATATCTTGAATATTAGTCCACAAAATACATAAATAATCCAATATTTAATTTCAGCCATATGTAATTATTGAATGGATCAACTTAATGCCAACATCAATTAACAATTCATATCATTAATGCATTACAACAATTCAGCTTAATGCATCTTTTTCTTTGCCTTGGAGACTTGCCTTTGCATCAAAAAAATTCAGCTCAATCAACAATTTCACGTCACAACAAAATCTTCAGTATAGAAATATTTGCAACATTATCAAAAAAAATTCAATGTATCACAAATCCTCCTCCTTCTTCTACTCCTTTGCATGGCTAACATTGTGCTACTTCTTTGCTTGTTGCTCCTTGCCTTGATGTTCCTTTGCTTGTTGCTCCTTACCTTGCTACTCATTTTCTTTGCTGATATTTTTCCTTCTTTACCTTGTTGTTTGTCTTACATACTTTGTTGCTGCTCTTTGTCTTTATTGTTGCTCCTATATACCTTTGTTGATCTTGATATGCTCTTTTGCGATCACGAGTTCGATACACACCCGGCTCACATTGGGGGGAGATTGTTGGACATTGGATAAACCAACACTCCCTGTGTATTTTGTGACATGGACCAACTGCCTCTCATGGATCCTTATCTCTAGCGATGTGATCGTTGACTAACACCTATGGGTTTTGGTCTAATCGAAATCGTGATTCCCAACAAGTGCTATCAAATCATGGTCATGAGTTGGATACACACCCAGCTTGCATTGGGGGGGATATTGTTGGACATTGGATAAACCAATGCTCCCCATGTGTTTCACGACATGGACTAACTACCTCTCATGGATCCTTATCTCTAGTGATGCGATCATTGACTAACACTTGTGATTTTTGGTCTAACGACAATCGTGATTCCCAACACTAGGATGTGCCATATCTAAATTATCTGCATATGTACGTTGGATCATGTCCAAGGATATTCATGTGGCTAGCATTCCATGGTAGCGATAAGACATAGTTGAGATTGTTTGTATGTTTGAGAAGGAACTGCCGATGAGTTTCATGGATTTGCAGGTTCATTATAATCCACCTAGTATATGAGGTTGAATTATTTGGGGTGTTTTCTTATCGTTGGATGTTCTTATTAGAGAGGTACATGAAAAAATTGAAGTTTTGTTCGACAAAGGGGAAAACACGAGGGGTCTATAGTAGAGGGGTACATATCGTACAAGTATTTCTATTATTCCAGTGATTACATCAAGAATATCGACAACACACCAATTGCGGTGATTTGGGATGATGAAGAGGATGAAGGTAAAGAGAAGGGGAGCTTCTCCAAATGAATGGAAAAAGGTGCTTGATAAAGAGTAAGTGACTTATAATTTTTCAAATTTACACAAAGTAAATATTCATGTTGAACTTCGATATAATGTATATTTTGATCTCATATGTACTATATGTCGGTTTGATTTCATCAACGAATGCAGAAATTGAAGCAATCAATAAATTCATTCTTTACAATTCTGAAGTGACACAACCGTGGGTCACATTGTACGAACAAAAGAGGATGAAATGGGATAGTGACAGGAAATAATTCAGACGGTTGAATGGTAGAAGTGTGCCTTATCTCGATCATTTAAAATAAAATATGCCAATTATATGCCCCAATAGTTGGGTTATTGACCAAGTCAGATAGAAATACGGTGCAATCAGTCATTACCTGCATGCTGAAGAGGAGGAGCTAAATGTATTTATTGGGTGCAACAACTCGGTAATAATATACTTATGTAAATTTTAAACTTAATAATGCACCTTTGAAATGTAACATCTATATTTTATAATTTAATAATTGGGTTATTAGACACATGACACTATCATTTTTTAACTTTTCATAGGTGCATTTGTTCCCATCTATGTGGGCATATGGGCACCATTTTTGCACAGAAAATATCAATGATGGACACATGACACAAGACTATGGAGTGGAAGTTGATTTCGATCAATCTGGTCGAGTTAGCCACTATGATCAAAACCTAGTACGAGGAACGTTAGGTTACGTTGGAAAGATACAAGAGATCATTGAAAAGGACTTCTATTCTTTCCCATGTGTTATTTTTAGGTGCAAGTGGTGGGATACCTTTGATCGGAATGATGTAAAGGAAAATTTTGATAGTAGGCTGATATGTATAAACTCTAGAAAGGTGTGGGATGAATCTATGGAGCCTTTTGTTTTCCCCAAACACTGCAACTAGGTGTTTTTTTTACCTAGATGTGTTGGATAGAGATTGGTGGTTCATATTGAGACATAACCCTATATCAAAACACATTTTTTTGAACAATAGTGTTATCATGCCAAGCGAAATGGAAGATAATGAGGGTGATCATGAGAATAGAGAGTGATACGGTACATGTGTTGTTCCATCATTTATACTATTTAAGATGAGTTTTTATAAAGAAGAGGACTTAACCTTATAACTAAGACTCTTTTTTTCTAAACATTATAATATGCATTTGAATTAATTGGTTTGCATTGTGCTAATGTTAAAATCATTTCACTTGATAATTTGCAATTATTTTTATCTCGAAATTAATGCACTGTATCAAGTCCTTTTTTTCTGTCAATTCCTAAAATAATACAACTACTTGATTTCTTTAAATGGTTTTTCAGTATTTCATTACTTAAATAAATGCACTCTATTATATATGTATGTGTGTGTGTGTGTGTGTGCGCGCGCGCGTGTGTGCGCGAATGATATCTTCAAAATTTTAAAAAAAAAATGTATTAATGTATACTGTTATTTTTGGTATGTAAGATCATAATAAAATAATGATAATTCTAAACATGAATTTATTTGCATTATTTTCTAAACTTTATTATGTTACAAAAATTCATATTATTCTAGATTTATTATTTTACAATTATTTATATTCATACAAATTTACAAATTTACAATTTTACATACAATTACAATTAAATTACAATTACAATCAATCATGATACATACAATTACAATTACAAATTTACAAATTTTATAATTTTAATAAAATTGAATCATGACAATACATACAATTACAATTACAATTTTACATACAATTACAATTAAAATTTCAATTTCAATTACAATTTTACATACAATTACAATTAAAATTACAATTATTGTAGGTTTTAACCCTGTACAGAAATTGTCTGCAAACGAATCTTAAAAACAAAAAATAAACAATAGTGAGAGCCTAAAACATAAAACAGATATACACAGATTTCCCCCTAGATCCCAAATCGGGACTACCGACTTAATTTTTCATTATGTTCCTTTTAGTGTTACAACACATATATATACATGCCGAAGCATTCATAAACCCCAATCCATTAACCCTGTATTAGAACATAACCGTAGTTCCCTTGACCGGATCTACAAAATACCAGGGGTCGAAAGCCATCGTCCCCCAAAACCATATGCAAACCCATGCACAAAACCATGGGCAGGTCCGCCCACCGAAAAATAGGGTACAAAAACACTTTCTCCCATGGGCGGGTGCGCGTGAGACTAATTGTGGAAAGAATATAACACATACCCAACATTCTCCCACTTGTTGTTTTCTTTCCACAGTGGGCCACAAGAGAGCTTAATCATTAGTCCAGCTCTGCAACACCCAAATTAGTCCAAACTAATCGTGAAAAGAATATAACACATACCCAACAATTACAATCATGACACATACAATTACAATTGCACAATTTTACAATTACCAATACATAATATTTAATAAATATCATGATTTAATATTAAAAATAAACATCAAGATCATATAACCATTGTACAAACATCATATTCTAAAATACACATTCAAATTCGATAAAATCATATAATCATTGTGATCATGATCATTTAACAAAACACAAGCATTGTATAACATCATCACAGAAAAAACATCAAATATGCATCTCATGTCAAATAACTGCTATCACATACACATCTATCTGCAACAACATTAAATGAACATATCTAACATGACTTAACAATATACACCTTATGATGAACACCAACATGTAAATTAAGTACATCAACATGAACATAAAATACATGCACTATATATATATAATGTCAAAAACATACAACTGTAATAGAACTGCATATAAACGTCAAATATCTGTTGGTACTACATCAGTACTATAACTAGTACTCGATGCCTGCTCAGTCGATGGTGCCTGAATCGGATGTTAGCCCTACGTCACATGCCCGCAGGTATTTGAACCCGAGGAGGTCTGTCACCCTGATTTTCAGCCTCCTCCATCTCCTCTTCATGATCTACAGGATCATTTGGTGGGGGTGGAATCATGTCCCCAACGAATGTGCCAATATGTACAAAATATATAGTACACAAAAATAATTAGACAATTTCATTAAACAATTTAATAAAATAATTTAAATATCGTGTTAGAATAAGTTTTATTCTAATTAATTAAGACAATAAAATGAAACTATATTAATTTAAAGAAAACACTAATATTACCCTAACATCTGATGGCTCATCCTGTATGAAGAGGATGTTGGTACACCTGCGCCAATCCAAACCCACGTACGAACAAGACACCATCACGAACATGTGATCATCAACACTGGCTAGCAACTCTAGTGCATCACTAGATATCCCGACAGGACACTCAGACAAGCCCCTCTTGGGCATCATCTGGCCCCACATCTGCATCCATACATCTAACATTGGCCTACGAGGCTGGTGGAAAAAAGTAGGCCTTGTCTTCTAAAACCTCTTAAAAAATAAACAAAATAACTATGAAGCAAAAGGGAAGGTCAACCTCCCATGTGCCTGAGAACGAAATCTATATAATGCTATACAAAACTGCCACAAAAAAATGGTAGACCATCTCACAAGTCATGGCATCTAGAATAAAGAATCAACATAAAATAAAAGAGGGAAACTAATACATTTCTTGTCACTAGTATAGTGTGCAATGGTCGTTAGTAGTAGTGAGAGGTACCTCACCTCCTCTGGACCAAACGAAGCAATGCGTAACTGACCACTAGACACCTGAAAATTTTTAGGAGAAAGTATATCATCCCTAATGTATCTTTGGGAGTATGCCAACTGACTCCTTCTTGAATAATCAATGGAGACATATGGGAACTGGGGAAAATCCTACCCTCTCCTAAATAGGCCAGTAATAAAATAAATGTCCTCCTCAGTGGGTCAGTACCACTGGCTAGGACCGACCCGAAAAGCCTATAGGTGGGCATCCCACCTGTAGATCAACTTTCCTAATAACCCAGTGTGCCCCTTCAAGGATGTAGCCTCCTCGTAGAAATTAAGGAGGCCTACCTCCCTTAAGAGAAACTGGGTGGGTGCCGTAATAGGGTGAGGTTACAAAATTTTCTCCCTCTCCTGTGCTACCCACTGCTGTATCATGTTATAATTATCCTCCATATGTTCTTATTGTTTCCTTTCCTCTCTCCATTGACATCGTAGAATGATTCACATATTAAATACATCAGCCTCCCTCATACATAAAACATAATTTGTTTTATTAAATGACAATTGTATTTACAACTATATATATATATATATATATATATATATATATATATCTTATCGAAAAAAACTTCACGCACCGTGAAAACATAATTTTTTTTTTTTTTTTTGCAGTGCGTTGACCAAACTATCCACCCCAAGGCGGTGGTTATAACGCAACATGGTAAACGACTGAACCATCATACAGCCGTACATAGAGTGGTATTTTTTAAAATTTTAAATGGTTGGTGCGGCCGACAACTGACACGCACTGCACTATTGTAGTGTTAAAGAGGTGTGCTTTTTCTCGGTACCGCACCAGAACCTAGTGTGGTTTCCGTTAACACCATTCACGGTGCAGTGTGTAAATTTATAGGCAGCACTGAGAACGGTGTGAGTCAAATGGCTCGAACGCACCATGCATTATTTTTATTTTTTTTAAACGGTAAATTTTAACTCAAATTGAGAAATTAATCTGCTAAAAGGTTAGGTTGGTGAGAAACAAGTATATTACCTACACGTTTGCGTGTCAACGAGGTATCTTTTCCAAGGAATACTAAAAAACAATTTTTCTCGTAGTTTTGGAAAATTTGAACTCCACATAGTGAGCAATGGATGAAAGAAATGTGGGCAAATGGAGCACCGATGGTAGGGTGCCTCAGAGAAGAAAAACTCACATCAATGCTTGAGATCTCTATAGCATTGTAACAAGTAAAAATGAAGTATTTACGGTCGGTAATTTTTTTTTTTTAAATTAACCCTTTTTCGGTGCACTCGGTTATGAGATGCACAAGGCTATTTTACCAATGGCGCACCGCATTTCTTTACGGTGCACTAGATTACTGAGACACACTGGGCTAGTTTGTATGGAGAGCACAGTGTGTCGGTGTGCCATTTGATAGTACGCTCTAGTGTGCTTTATATAAAATGCATTGTGCATTGTATGTGTGAAGTGCATCATTGTCTTCGTAGTACTAAAAAATAACACTACAACACTTCTTTAGCCTCTACTATGCACCGGTGTGTTACATACATATCAAGTGCACTGGTGCATGTTATGATGAGAAACGTATCGCAAAAAAAAACGTCCGCAAGAACCTCCACTCACCAACCTCCTCTAGTGACCTCTGCTACAAACAGATATCTAGCCTATTTTTATAAGGGCTTCCTCAAAAACATATGCTAGAGGGTCTTTTCCTTGTAGTGCGTGTCCCGCAAATATTTTATCTTATTTCCATGCCCTTTTGAACTGTTTTTTTCATCTAATTCCTTTAGTTTTTGAAAATATCACTGGTTTCTCCTAGCTCTATTAAGCTCTTTTTGTTTTACTAGATGTAGAGCTCTACCTCACCTACCCAAAAAGGACTCAGAACTTGGTAAATATGTAACAAGAACACAAAATATTACTAGAATATCAACAATGAAAAGTAAGCCTTTCCAAGGCCAAGTGTATGGTATGGATGGAATTTTAAGGTAAAAAAATGTGAATGAAAGAATGCACTTTTTTATTATATTCAAACTAGATGAATTCTTTCCTACTAAACTTGTGACATGGGTGACCAACATTGTAGAAACAAAAAACCAATGAAACTATAAAAAGACCCAAAAAAACTGATTTTTATCATTCATGATTGAATTTAAGGAAATATAGGAGTTCTTGGTTCTAATGTCACTTGTTGAGGAGAATATTTTGTTTCCTATGTCTCTGTTGTGTAAGAATATGTTGAGTCCTCTGTTTCTACTGTGTTTTTTTTCAAGAGTACCCAATTTCTCGATTTTGAGGCAATGGATCTCAAAATCATCAATATCTATAAGCACAAAAAACCACGACTATTATAACCGATATATGCATATAAATCCAACATATCTTCTAAGTTTTATGTTAGTGATAATTTACTATTCACAAATGCTATGCAAGATAGGGACTCTTTGGATGCATGTAGTGGTATGCCATTATTCACCGATGTCTCGGCTCTGCATCTTCTCTTCTTTTGTGCTCAAAGCAACATAGTCTTCTACATCCAATTTTTATAGGTTCTTCACCCGAACCCTAATCCACTTCACTTGTCCCATGGCGATGTGAAGCAGGAACACCTTTTCTTTGCTAAACATGAAATCGTAGCCACAATATTGCAACATAGCAACTGAAACTAAATTCCTCTTCAAACCAGGAACATAGATGACATATTTTAATGTGAGAGGAGAACCAGACTCCCTTTGAAAAGTAATATTATTTATTTCCATCACATTATACCTTCCATCATCTCCCATCTCAATGTGCATCTAGAGGTCTTTCTCCTCCAAGTTTCTGAAGAATTATTTTTTGTCGATCATATGGAATGAGGCTCCACTATCCAGGTACCACATATAACCCATCACGGATGTCACCATGAAAGAAATGAGTGTGAAATCCAACTTGAATTTTGAGGCAAGAGCTTCACCTGCTGCGCCTCTTGAGGGATTCTTTTCAGCCTTCTTGTGCGTACACTTCGTGGTATAGTGTCCCAGCTCATGATAGTGAAAACATATAATCTTCGACAAGTCCTTCTTCTTGCCCAATTATCTGGAATCACCTTTGATTTGGACTTCCTCCCTTTCCCTTTATTTTCCTTTCCAGCCAAGGCACCATTCTCCTCATGATCATGCTTTGATGAGGTCCCATCTCTGGTGTTCCTCCTAATATCTTCTTGCACCAAGTAGAAACACAATCACTCCCACTCTCTTAGCTTCTCCCTCCCATTTATTGAATCCTAGTAGTTGTGCTAGCCCTTGGGAAGGCCTGAAAGTGTTAGGATGACCATATCATCCTCATAAACTGTAACACCAACACTTCCAAGCTCATCCCGACATTGGGTGATATTGGTCAAGTACTATGGTATTGTGTCATCCTTCTCCATCTTGATTTTCCTAATCTTGTCGTTTAGTACCAAATTTCTATGGTAACTGATGTTCTGAAACAAGTCTATCAATACTTTCTACATTTCATATGGAGACTCCTTACTGTGGATATTTGAGATAATATGATCTCGAAATCCTTCCATTAATATCCTTCTTCCTTTTTCAACACACTTCATCCACTTTTCTAGATTTTGTGCATCGGCTGGAGCTAGTTTCAGGATGTCCTTCTCAATTAACTCCTTCAATATGTTTTCTTCAAATACTGATTCATCTGATATGTCCATGCAATGTAATTTGAGCTACCCTCAAGGGAATACTCGAGCCTCAAACCATATAATGCCATACTGATCCTTTTTGCTAGCTCTGGGAGATTAGATTTGCAAAAATCTTTCCTTGTGTAAGTACAAAATCATAATCTTCTCTTCTATTGTGATTTCATCTCTGATACCATGTAGAAATTCCTTATAGATTTAAACTGCTAATTTTAATTTGCTAAAACAATAGACTTGAATCTACTCTACCAATTGCAGAAACAATAAAATATCATGAAATCATGAAGCATGCAAGAGAAATAATTCAATCAACATATTACACAATGATTTCCTAGAGAAATCCACAGCTAAAAACCCCGCTATCTATATTTCATTAGTCAGAAAATATGAGAAGATTATAATGCTTTTCTCAAGCCTGAGAAACCTTTGCACTATCTCTATCTGTCTCACTCTTCCTATAAAATCCCTAGCTAATACTTAAAAAAAATTATGCTTGCCAAAGTCCCTATTTCCTTGTGTTTCTTCCATGGGTAATTAGCCCCTATTAATTAGGGAAATACCCATCCACAAGTGCGTAATCCATCAAGGGCCCTCCTCTGACTGTATGCACCACATGTAAAATTTGGATGATTATACAACTGATAGTACATTGCCCTTGAACTCCAATCTCAGCTAGGTAACTCTCAGATCTCACATGCATGCGTTATTTATGGTTGAATCATCAGTTAATTGATTGATCACTAGATTTGGTTCAATTTCAAGTTCCCCACTTTGACCTCTCACTAGTTCCTCCATGAGTTGGAACTAGTTAAGCTAACTTTAACTCAGATAAACTAAATTAATTAATTACAACTAAAAATAAGCTCAACCAGGGCTCCTATAAAGTAGGAACCACTCTACATGACACAAGTTAGACCCTCAACTCGAATTAACTGAACCAACTAAGTAAAACTAACTTATTTAACTCATACAAGCTGTCACATGATGTGAAAATACAATATTCTTCTAACTTAATTCAAGGGAAAATTAAATTAGAATCTTTCTTGGTGCCATTTTCAACATGGGAAACAAAATACAAATTTGAAAAAAAAGTTAACTACAGAATAATTGGCATGTTTTAGGTATAGAATTAATTAATGGGATACGAACCTTCTTCTCCACATTCATTATTTGAACTCATTGGAAAAAAAACACAAAATACTTGGAAGTATGTCACTACTGGAAAAACCAAAATGGTGGGATGCAAGTTGGTAGCATTTGGTAGATTCTACAATTGCATAAGAGAAAAATCAAACTATGAAAATTTATATAGAAGTTAAATTAGAAAACCAATGGACTTATACAAATACCACGAGCTACATTTCTTTGGAAATAGAGAACATAATAAAATCAAAGAAATACATAAAGATATGTAAAGGTACATATCATATATTAGTAACAATGAACACCGAAATGGCGCACCCCAACCCATATGATTTCTAGAGTAACTTATTTAGACATATCATAATTATACAGGCCAAAGAAGAATTGTACAATAATAAGGGTGGCATTGCCAACTCCAAGGACTGTGATGCGACCATACATTTGAGACAACACATATGTAATTACCTCAACTATTGTGACAAGAACTCCAATTGTTTTTGAGCATCATTGATACAATAAAATCATGAGATACTATGAATACAAGGAAACCAATATTTTGTATTTGATCACATCAGTTTATGAGGTCATAAGAGGAAAACATATTGGTTGGAATGTGATATGATAGAAAAGGCTCAGAATTTTCAATCGGCTAGATCTAGAAATCTGAAACAATGGATCAAGGTTTCCAAACTAACTCATAAATAATTCACATGTGCTATGTCTTTTGTTTCCTTGATCATCATAGGTCCCATTTGAAAAATTATTTATTTCACTTTTTCGGTGAACATAGGCCACATATATCCTTATTCCATTATTTTTGAAGCCATGTCTAGTAGGAAAAGTGTGTCCACGAGTGGCTACAACATATGAACAATGAAACATATAGTTCACACGTAACACAGAGTGATCAAAAGTATGAAGCTTAACGGATGTCACATATGGCATGTTATTTCAGTACTTGGGCTCAACCTCTATTGCAAAGGGTACTTTCTAGATTACATTGTTTTTTCACTAGTGTCTTTTTAGTCAGGGATTTTTTTGTTTCACCAATGTTTTTTTAGTTGGGGGTTTTTGAAGGCGAGATGGGTTTTTCTTGGTTCTAGGGCTTGAATTCCATTCTATAAATGCATGTTCAGTCTTACAAATGGCCTATAATTTAATTTGGTTCTGGTTGTGTGTCTAGTCTTGCAAAGGGCTTGCTATTATTTTTGGGTTATTTTAGTGGAGCTTGTATAAACTATGTCCAATGTCGCAGAGGGCTTGTTATTTCAGTACTTGGGCTCAACCTCTCTAGCAAAGGTTCTTTAAGAGTAAAATCATGATAAATAACAATTAAAAAAAAATCATGGAACATAAATAATATTTAAAAACAATCAGGGAATCATGTAGTAACCAAAAACCTCTACTATAACCAAACTAATGATTGTGGTATCATATGCTAAAGGAGACATACAAAGTGAACAAATAACATTGAGATTTGGTAACTAAAATCTCACAATGGGTTAGGGTTTCCAAATTAACTCACATATAATTCACATTTTCTATATGCCATCGATTTCCTTGATGATCATAGGCCCCATTTTCAAAACCATTTCCTCCACTTCATTGGTGAGCAAAGGCCCCAAGTATCCTTATTTCGCCATTTTTGAATCCTTTTGTAGTAGGAAAAGGACATCCATGGGTCTCTACAAGACATGAACAATAAAACATATACTTCACAAGTAAAAAATATTGTTCATCCACAAATTATAGTATGACATGTTTTAATAGTAAACTGATGAGAAATAAAAATTAAGAAAAAATTATGGAACATAAATGAAATTTAAACATTTAATAACATCCAACTAAGCACACATAATCCATAAACCTCTACTATAACCAAATATGTGAAGTTAGCAAAGAACATTGAGATTTGGTAACTAAAATCACACAAAATAGTGAAAACAAATGAATATTATTCTCAGGTCAATGTTCGTGTTTGAAAAACAAAAAGAAAATGCATAACAAAAAAATGCATGTACAATCAAGAGGGAAATCATTTATAGAAATTGTCACGGTAAATTAATATAAAATGCAATGATATGTATTTCAACTACAGGATATTAATTTTTTTTAGAAAGAGAAAGTACTTCAAGTGTATTTTGGAATAAATTTATTCTTTCAAATTTAACAAAAGAAAAATAGAGTGCTTGCTTGTTTATAGGGCTTGAACTCCATTGTATGAGGGCTGGTATAGGGAGCATATAGGAAGTTGTTATATCGCTCCTTAGTTGTATGCTTGGTCTCGTAGACAACCTATCAATTCAGTGGAGCTCATATAAAATGTAAATAACACGGTCTTGGTTGTGTGTCTGGTATCACGAAGGGCCTATTATTTCCATACTTGGGCTCCGTTTCAATACCCGCAATGTTCTACTATTGTAGCTGATTTTCCAACCTTATTCTTTGTTGCCCATAAATTCCTTTGATTTCTTTATTATGTCCAATTTCTCTAATTCTCCAAGTCCAAGTGAGAATGCCTTAATGTCCAAGTGAAGGCTAGAATACTCCAAGAGTGTAAGTGTGTAAGAGTGTATGCATGTGTAAGAGTGTGGAAGATGAGAGGTATAATTATTTCTCCCCTATTTTATTTCTTTTCCTTTTTCTTTTCTTCAATTTCCTTCATTTTTCTTCTCATGCATATTCTTGTCTCTTCATCTTCTTTTTCTCCTATTTTCCTTTATTTCTTTTATTAAATTGCCATGTATTTTCTCTTTTCCCTTTCCAATGCCTTTTCCAATTTAATGCTTTTCCCTCCATTTAGCTTGGAATACATGTCCCATAACCTTGGTTTAATTTATTTACATGGAAAATTAACTCAGGTTGTTACAAATTATATCTTCAGTGCCTATGTTTGGTGCAATGTATATATTCAGAAGTGCGATGACATGTTCTTGAAGATGAAAACTTGTGATTGTTGATTCAATATTGCTTGTTGCATAGGTGAGTTGATTGTCAACACCAATATTTTTTATATACTACGTAAGAATTCCATGTAAGTGAAAAAATTGTATGTAGTGATATTTATTTGTATGCATTAGATTTGATGGAGGTGATTTTGTTCTTGTTTCTTGAAAACAAAATATATTAGCATTAATTAGATCATATTTATCAATGATATCTTCAAAATTAAATGAGAATATACATTTTTTCAATGAACATATTGTCAAACATTCATTTTCTTTAGTTGAATCTTTCCCTAACTCTTTGTAGCTCAACAACGACTCTTTCATTAAGAGAAAAAGTTTATATGTTCTAATTTGTTTAAAAAATACAAGGATTAACATCCTTGACATGAGAAAGTACAATGTTGAGAATTCCATATTTCCTAACCCCCTTTGGGTCAAAATCGAATCTATCCATCGTCGAGCCTTTTGATTGATGTCTCATTTGTGGACATGCCAATTGAATAAGGAATTATTCTATTATGAAACTATTTTTTCTATTTGATTGAATATGCCTACAAATTTTAGTAATAGGTGTCCAATTAGACATTATTCAATTTTTGAACAAGTGTATGATTTCTTTTTGTTGAAAAATGTCAATGGATGAATCAAAAAATTCAATCCAAATTGGATTCCCTAAAAATACCTTCAGTGCCATTGACCAAGCCATTTTGAATATTGTAATTTCCACAAATTAGTTCAACAAGCATTTCTTTTAGCACAATGGTAGTTGTCAACTTCATTTTGATATTTCTAATGAAATTTGGATTTATTGACTCAAAATTTCTATCATATGCATTTAATGTGATTTCTTCTGTGTCGATGAGAGACAATATTCTTTCATTGTGTTCTTGTACATTCTTGTTTAAGTAGAAGAGATAAGGAAATGTTGGATCATCTGCTGCACATCTATAAGAATGTTTGTTTAAGAATGAAAAATCATGGTCAATGTGTGAACATGTCCAAATGTTGTTTAAAATTTGACACAAATTCTTTGTTCTCTTGACGCATCACTTGTTTTAGTTCATAATTTTTGACATTGTCTTTCCCATAAACTGTAAGGAACAATAGATCCTTTAAGAGTTGGATTCTCAAATATCCAACAATCACGTATAGGTTGTGCCTAGCACAGGTTGCCATAGAATATTACATCAAATGGCGTAGATGGAGTGTGTATGATTTCAAAGAGTTGCTTGTCAATGTTATATAGAAATCGAGAGCCAATCAATGAAGCTTAATCTATGAGCATTTAAGTTGTCCATATTCTTTTCTCAATATATCAAGTGTGTTAGAATTCAATTTCACCATGTCATATGGTGAATGTGGCAAGTGAAAAGTTGAATGCACTATGACACCATTTACAATATATGCAACTTTTCCATTAAATGAAACTATGTGATGCTTTTTTTTCAAAGGATCACTTTGTAATTATTTATTATAGATGTGCACCAATGCATGGTAAAGTACTTGTGCAATAAACATTTTTCCTATGCCTATAACTCCAATGATAAACAAGTATAACAACTTTCCTAGATTATTTTTTTCCACAGTATTGGTTGTTTTAATATTGAATGTTATTCTTGATTTAGTTGTCTCCTAATTTCATGATATGCCAATGTGTCCAAAACAAAGGGATTTTTAATGACTTAACTGGTATTTGTTTGTCTAGTTTGAATGTTTCTAAATTGCATATTTTCTTGTAGGTCATGTTGAATATCATATTTTTAAATAGAACAAGTATTAATGCCATCTTCCAACAAGAAGTGAAGCATAAATATCTCCTTATTTTGGATGTGATTATAGTAGAAGAAACATCAATATCACCCCATGGCCAGATTAAATGGGAAAATCATTTTTCATTGACATTGACAATATGTCATTGTGACAATTATGCCTCAGTCCATGTTTCACTCACCTTTTTTAACATGTATTTAGATTTTCTGTATGGGATGTAGAGCATCATTTTTTCTCTACAATGGTTTTTGGGGTCCTTGTGTTCATTGTATCAAATCAATTGTATGACACATTGGAATTTTATTTTATTTGTTGTTATTTTCCTAGTTGAGTAGGAGGAAACATATTCTGCCAAGAAAATTTTCTCAAGCTCAATGGGTCATGTGACATATCTATCAATAATTTTCATGCATACAATGTTGATTTTTGTAGCTTGGGAGGTCTCTCCCTCGAGGTGTTGGGTGTGGAGCCTGATTATCTTGTTTACTTTGTATCACAGCATTGGACCCTTGTACCTTAAAATGGGTGGCAACGCTGCCCGTAATTGATCGCTGTCGTGGGGGGTCCATGAGTGGGTGGCAGCGCTTTTTGGAGCCCCCCCCTGGTGAGGGTTTTCGGGGGCACCGCCCCCGAAGCTAAAAACAGATGTAAAATTGCCTTGTAAAAGTATAGTAATTTCTAGTCAATCTGGGCCGTTCATTAGGCAAATGATCTGACGGTAGAAGTTATTTTTAGATTAGGGTTTTTTTCCCTAGAAGGCAACCCCCTTTTATATATGAGGGCATTGTATTGCGGCCGTGTATTATGAGTGTATTCTCGGAGTGAGAAACAGAGAGGGAGACTGTGAGAGAGAACAAAGGATATTACAGCGGATCTGCTGTAGGTTTTGTCTCTTCATTTTTGTTGGATAATATAAAGGAAGGATTGGCTGTTCGGGGTGGACGTAGCCCAAACTGGGTGAACCACGTATATCTGTGTCTCTCTAGTTTTATGTGTTTTGTGTGCTTGTATTTTCCGCATATTTTATGTGTTGCATTGCTCCATAATATATAATTTTCTAACAACTGGTATCAGAGCCGAAGGTATATTTGGTTGATAAACTCGCAGGAAAGAAGGGTTCCTGGTTCGAGTGGGAGCAATGGCGGACGATGGTAAGTTTAGGGTCGAGAAATTTAACAGCCAAAACTTCCCGTTGTGGAAGATGCAGATGGAAGATTATCTGTATCAGAAAGATCTATACCTACCATTGAGCAGAAAAACAAAGAAGACGGCGGCCATGACAGACGCGGAATGGAACATTCTCGATAGAAAGGCACTTGGAATAGTATGGTTGTGTCTTGCGGCGTCAGTCGCCTTCAATATTTCGAAGGAAACAACAACAGAGGGTTTGATGCAGACGTTGGCGAAACTATATGAAAAACCCTCGGCCTCAAACAAGGTATTTCTTATGAAACGACTATTTAATATGAAGATGTCGAAAGGTGGATCTGTTGCAGACCATTTAAATGATTTTAATACAGTTACCAGTCAGTTAAGTTCTGTAGGGGTAAACTTTGATGATGAAGTTAGAGCTTTGTTATTCTTGTGCTCATTTCCAGAGAGTTGGAATGGTTTAGTAATGGCCATTAGTAACTCTGTCTCTGGATCTAGTACTTTAAAGTTTGATGATGTTGTCGGTGCTATCCTTAGCGAGGAAATGCGACGGAAAAGCTCCGTTGAGACATTGGGTAATGCTTTGTGTGAAGAGTCTAGAGGAAGAGGAATGGAAAGAGGAAAGAGCTTGGGATATCACAGTAAATCATGAGATTTCAACAAGATGATGAGCTTAGTGAAAAGAGTCGCCTTCACTAAGTGGGCCCGCAGGCTATTTTTGGCGCAAGTCTATTTTTAGACTATGTCTATTTTTAGACATGTCGATCATATTCTATGAGTTGCAGGATGCTATTTGTGGATGGTTGGTCAAGTTGGAAAAATAGATGGACTTCTATTTTTTAGACATATTGGGCGGAATCTATTTTTAGATTGCCAGTCTAAAAATAGATATGTCGAATATTATTAGCTCTTAATAATATTTGGACTCTAAACATTATCTTATTCTCTTGGAGCACTTCAGCTTGATGCCTGGATGTGGCACATGCAGCTGACAGAAGGAAATACGCTTTTCCTAGGGTTTAAGTGAAGCTATTGCATGATGACTTCAGTTAGAACTCATGTGACAGAGTTTGGTGGAGTTGATTGAGGAAGTTAGTGGAGTTGTGTTCAGTTTAACTAATCTAAACATAGTTGAGCTTTTTGTATCCAAGTTAACTAATAGATACAATTAGTGAGAGTGGTGTGAATTAATTATTAATTAATTCACTAATTATAAACTCATTAATCAAATAAAGAATACATCATTTAACTTCAGTGCATGGACAGTTTCAGTGGAGACCAGTGCAAGAATAGGTGAAAGAGCAGGTTAACTATTAGTTGTGACTATACTGTTGCTATTTGCAACACACAGATAGGTGGAGTAGTCAATGAGGATTGCGCAGTTCTGGTCAGGTGGTTTATCTATTTAATGAAGCCATCCCATAGCTTGAAAACGCAATAGAGGCTGGCTATCAAGTGGCTAAGGGTTGGAGCATGACCTTTGCTAGATCTAGCTTGATAGTGTGTAGCAATTGAGGGTGTGCATGAGAGCTTGTGAGGAGATTTTGTACTATGATTGTTACATGATCTCCATGACATATAATATATAGATATTTGGGGTTTTTAGCTTTAATCTTTCCCATTAAATACTGTGTTCATATGTGTGATTGTTTGTGGTTTTAATGTATGCATGCAATTGATTTTATTTCCGCATGTGATGATCAATGGTAGAAGAGATTCTGTATTATGCATGAAGCTAAAATAGTGTGTGATCAGGATAATCTCGGTGAATAATATCTCAGTTATTCAAATTTCTACATGGTATCAGAGCGTTATTGATCATTGGAGCAATTGCAAAACATTGAAGCGGTTGAGTTTTGTGCTGGTGGAATTCGAATTTGCAGCAGTGTTTTCTTGGTGTCGAAGTTGAGATGTCTTTCAACGGATTGCGATTGGAGTATGCCCTTGAGGGCAGATCGAATTATATTGCATGGAAGGACAGGATGGAGGCGGTGCTGGATGACAATGGGTTGAAGGAGTTCATAGATGCAGAAATTCCAAAGCCTACTTCTAGTGATGCTGCCGTACTTGACGCATGGCAAAAGAAGACAGCAAAGTGTCGAAGAATTCTGTTGGAAGGTGTGAAGGATCACATAGTGTCCAGCCTTCATGGTAAGGCTTCTCCATTCTTGATGTGGAAAGCTTTGACAGATTTATTCCAAAGCAAGAGCGACCAGAGGAAGCTGGCGCTCAAGGACAAACTCAAGAACATAAAGATGGAGAAAGGCGATAGTATGCCCAAGTACCTCACAAAGTTCATCCAATGCAGGGATGAGTTGGGAAGTGTGGGGGTTACTGTTGATGGTGAGGACTTGGTGAGCTTGGTTCTCCTTGGGCTTCCAAAGAGTTGGCACTCCTATCAGGACTCTGTCAATGGTCGGGAGAAATTTCCAGGATGGGAGCGACTTTGGTGGGATCTTGTGCAAGAGGAGATAAGGCAGAGTACCAGGGACGGATCTTCATCAAAGAACTTTGATGAAGAGAATTGCGCTTTGGCTGCCAAAGCAAAGAAGGGGAAGAGCAAGAAAGCTTCTCAATCCGGTGCGAAAGGCAAGAAGTAGGACATGTCCAAGGTGAAGTGCTTTCACTGTCACCAACACGAACATTACGCCACTAGTTGTCCACAGAAGAAGAAAAATAAGTAGGCTGCTAGATCTGCAACTGGAGAGACCTTAGCCTTACATTTTGAGCTGGTTTTGCGTCGATCGCATGCTTGGTCTCAAGTGTGATGGGTTCAGTGTGGTTTCTTGATAGTGGTGCATCTTTTCACATGATAGGAGATCGATATTTGTTTACTGATCTGGATGAGAAAGATCTTGGAGTGCACATCGAGATGGGCGATGATGGTAGATACAGTGCGACCGGTATCGGTACCATTTCCTTTGAGAGGGAGTCTGGTAAACCCTTCAGATTGAAGGATGTGATGCATGTTCCAGGATTGAAGAAGAATCTTATCTCTGTGGCGATGTTGGAAGACAAGGGATATGATGTTGTCTTTAGCGAGGGAAAGGCTTTCCTGTGCAGTAAGGCAACTGGTGAGACCCGGAGGATAGGGGTTCGAGTTAAGAACCTTTATCAATTGTAGGTAGATGGTTGTGCAGCAATGGCAGGCAAGGCAGAAGGAGTGGTGAGCCGGGATGATGGCAAGTTGTGGCACCGGAGATTGGGCCACCTTCACCATGGAGCTTTGAAGATACTACAGCAGATTTCTACTGGGCTTCCTAAGGGTACTCTTGCGCAGTCAGATCAGTGCAAGGGATGTACCTTGGGAAAATTTGTGAAAGCCACCTTTCACGAGAAGGATAGTTGCACCATGACGATCCTTGAGAGAATTCACACAGACGTGTGTGGACCTTTCTCAGTAGCTTCGACAGCAAAGCACAGGTATTATGTGATATTTGTTGATGATTTTTCTCGAAAGTGCTGGATCTTCTTCATGCAGAAGAAGAGCGAGACATACTCAAAGTTCTGTGAGTTCAAGGCACTGGTTGAGAAAGAATCGGGGAAGCAGGTGAAGGCTTTAAGGAGCGACAATGGTGGTGAATTCAAGGACTTTTGCAGCGCAGAAGGACTTCGAAGAGAGCTCAGCACCTCATAACCCAAGGCGTTATAACGAGGTTGTTGAGCGGAGGAAGAATGTAACGATCGTGGGTGGTTGCACTAGTGATGTTGCATGATCGTGGCCTCCCACACTTGTGGGCTTAAGGCATGAACACCGCAAAGATATGCAGAACCGCTGTCCCCACAGGATACTTGGCATGAGTACACCGAGGAGGCTTATTCGGTAAGAGGCCCGATATTTCCCATTTGAGGATTTTTGGTTCACCTGTTTACATTCATGTGACTAAGGATGCCAGGAAGAAGCTGGAGCCGACCGCAGAGGTTGGGATATTTTTGGGGTACACTGATACACCCCACAACTATCGTGTGTATTTTCCAGACAGTCGCAAGACTGTTGTGCGACAGGATATCAAATTTCAGGCGGAGAAAGCCATGAAGTGTTTGCTTGAGAGGGAGCCACACTTGCATGCAGATGAGGATCTATTAGTTCCTAAGGATGAGTCTCTGGATGTGGATCAGCCACAAGAGGAGGTTCATGGAGTGGAAGAGACCACTCATGCAACGCCAACCATTAGAGGGTGGAAGTGCACTACAGAAGCTAAGCGACTGGCTCAAGATGCAGAGAGGGTTGTAGGAGCACCTACATCATAGCGCAGACAGAGACAGTCACCTGACCGATATACTGGATACATGGATCTTATGAGCAAGTGTATCGTGACAGAGTCATCCTCTTTCGAGGAAGCTGTGTAGGATCCCACATGGGTAGATGCCATGGTGGAAGAGTATGATTCGATTGTCAGAAAGAGTGCATGGGAGATTGTCCCAAGGCCGGAAGGGAAATCAGTGGTGGGTTCGAGATGGATATACAAAGTGAAGCAGGCAGTGGACGGGAGTGTGGAGAATTATAAGGCAAGATTTGTTGCCCGAGGCTTCTCACAGATTGAGGGGATTGATTATGAGGAGTCCTTTGCACCTCTCACAAGGTATTCTTCCATACAAACAATTCTTTCTCTCTCAGCGCAGATGGGGTGGCACATTCATCAGATGGATGTGAAGACTGTGTTCCTCAATGGATTCATTGAGGAGGAGGTGTACACACAGCAACCCGAAGGTTTTGAGATCTTTAGCAGTGAGTCGGATGTGTGCAGACTCAAGAGAGTGTCAGATGGGTTGGCAAGCACCTCGTGCTTGGTACACATGGATAGACAATTATTTCACCGGACTTGGATTCTCCAAGAGTGAGGCAGATCCTAACCTATACCAGATTGTGGTGGAGGGTAAGTTGCTGATCATTGTAATTTATGTAGATGATTTGATTTTAACAGGTGATGAGTTGTTGATACACTCATGCAAGGATGATCTTGCAAAGGAGTTTGAGATGAAGGACTTGGGCCTCCTTCATTATTTCCTGGGATTGGAAATTTGGCAGCGCAGTGATGGAATGTTTGTTTCTCAAGGAAAGTATGCCTGGGAGATACTGGAGAAGTTCAACATGCATGGCTGCAAGCTTGTTGATACTCCTCTTCCTGGTGGATGGAGGAAGGAGGATGCTACTTCAACGGAGGTAGTGGATGCCACTATTTACCGACAGTTGGTGGGGTCACTTATGTATCTGGTCAATACACGACTCGACATATGCTATGCTGTTAACTAGCTTTCACAAGCTATGGTTAAGCCTACCAAGCTCTTTTGGAAGGCGGGGAAGCATGTATTGAGATATCTCAGAGGCACATCGGGATATGGATTATGGTATAGACAGTCGGATGAGGTGAAGCTGTGTGGCTTCACGGATGCAGATTGGGCAGGGAGCCTAACGGACATAAAGAGCACATCTGGAGTGATTTTCAGTATCAGGTCGACAAAAGTTTCTTGGTACAGCAGGAAGCAGAGATCCATGGCACTCAGTTTAGCAGAGGCCGAGTATATGGCAGTGAGTTTGGCTACATGCGAGGCTATATGGATGAGGAAGATCCTGGTCAGGTTGTTCGGTTCACACTAAATTGACATCCGGTATCATCATATCAGAGATTGTGTGCAAAATGGAGAATCATGTTACTTTCATACATTCTCCTACCGAGGATCGTGATGCCGATATCTTAATGAAGGCACTCACCAGAGAAAATTCGAATACCACAGAAAAGTGTGACTGAGGTTGCAGATAATCCATATCTTATTGAGAGGGAGTGTTGAGAATGCAACAAGATGATGGAGCTTAGTGGAAAGAAGTCGCCTTCACTAAGTCGACCCGCAGGCTATTTTTGGCGCAAAGTCTATTTTTAGACTATGTCTATTTTTAGACATATGGATCATGTTCTATGAGTTGCAGGATGCTATTTGTGGATGGTTGGTCAAGTCAGAAAAAATAGATGGACTTCTATTTTTAGACATACTAGGTGAAATCTATTTTTAGATTTCTAGTCTAAAAATAGATATGTCGAATATTATTAGCTCTTAATAATATTTGGACTCTAAACATTATCTTATTCTCTTGGAGCACTTCAGTTAAGTGCACAGATGTGGCACAGGAGCTGACAGAAGGAATTACGCTATTCCTAAGGGTTATGTGGAGCTATTGCATGGATACTTCAATTAGAACTCATGTGACAGAGTTTGGTGGAGTTGATTGAGGAGTTAATGGAGTTGTGTTCAGTTTAACTAATCTAAACATAGTTGAGCTATTTGTATCTAGTTTAACTAATTAATACAATTAGTGAGAGTGGTGTGAATTAATTATTAATTAATTCACTAATTATAAACTCATTAATCAACTAAAGAATACATCAGTTAACTTTAGTGCATGGACAGTTTCAGTGGAGACCAGTGGAGGAATAGGTGAAAGAGCAGGTTAACTATCAGTTGTGACTATACTGTTGCTATTTGCAACACACATATAGGTGGAGTAGTCAATGAGGATTGCACAGTTCAGGCCAGGTGGTTTATCTATTTAATGAAGCCATCCCATAGCTTGAAAACGCAATAGAGGCTGGCTATCAAGTGGCAAAAGATTGGAGCATGTGTTTTGCTAGATCTAGCTTGATAGTGTGTAGCAATTGAGGGTAGTGCTGAGAGCTTGTGAGGAGCTTTGTACTATGATTGTTACATGATCTCCATGACATATAATATACAGATAGTTGGGGTTTTCAGCTTTAAGCTTTCCCATTAAATACCGTGTTCATATGTGTGATTGTTTGTGGTTTTAATGTATGCATGCAATTGATTTTATTTCCGCATGTAATGATCAATGGTAGAAGAGATTATGTATTATGCATGAAGCTAAAATAGTGTGTGATCAAGAGAATCTCGGTGAATAATATATCAATTATTCAAATTTCTACAAGAATCAAGGAAAGGCGGATCCAAGTCCAGATCGGGGATAGTGTGCTGGAATTGCGGAAAGAAAGGACACCTAAAGAAAGACTGTAGATCTCGGAAGGGAAAAGAAGGAGACACACAGCAAGAAAACAATCATGAAGCAAATGTGACCGGTGATGTGTTACAAGATGCTTTGATTCTTTCTTTCGAAAATGTTACTGATTCTTGGGTTGTAGATTCAGGGGCTTCATTCCATGCCACACCTGATAAGAAATATTTTCATGACTATGTTCAAGGAGATTTTGGACAAGTTCGTTTGGGTGATGATAAACCCCGTAAAATTGTTGGAATGGGTAAAGTTCTTGTAAAACAACAGAATGGAAACCAATGGCTACTAAAGGAGGTAAGGCATGTTCCAGATCTGAAGAAAAATCTGATTTCAACAGGGCAGTTAGGCGGTGAAGGTTGTGTGACAACTTTCATGGATAAAACTTGGAAGGTCACCAAAGGAGCCCTGGTAATAGAAAAAGGCGAAAAGGTTGGTACATTGTATTTATGCAATGGTATTTCTAACTCTGTTAATGCTTTAACTTCCAAAGGAGCAGATGCAGCATTATGGCATCATAGGCTCGAACACATGAGTGAGAAGGGGATGAAGATTCTTCACTCAAGAAATTTGTTGCCGGGTTTGAAGAATGTTGATTTGGATTTCTGTGAGAATTGCATTTATGGAAAACAGAAGAGAGTCAGATTTCTCAAAGTTGGGAAAGAAAAGAAGAGCGAAAAATTGGAGCTTGTGCATACAGATGTATGGGGACCTGCTCAGGTATCATCTCTCGGTGGCTCTCGCTATTATGTTACATTTATTGATGATGCAACTAGAAAAACTTGGATTTATTGTATTCAAAATAAATCTGATGTATTTGATACTTTCAAGAAATGGAAAGCTTTGGTTGAGATTAAGACAAGAAAGAAGTTAAAGTGTCTCAGATCAGACAATGGAGGTGAATATTTCAGCAAAGAGTTTTATAGGTACTGTTCAGAGCATGGAATTCGTAGAGAGAAGACAGTTCCAAGAACACCACAAGAAAATGGTGTGTCAGAAAGGATGAACAGAACAATCATGGAGCGTGCAAGGTGCATGAGATTGCATGTAGGATTGCCTTTACAATTTTGGGCAGATGTTGTAGATACCGTTGTTTATCTAATAAACAGAGGGCCTTCAAGTTCCATGGATGGTGGTATTCCAGAGGAAGCATGGACAGGTAAAAAGGTAAACTACTCTTTTTTAAAGCCTTTTGGTTGTGAGGCTTTTGTCCATATTAATAAAGAAAATAGAACAAAGCTTGAGGCAAAATCAAAGAAATGTACCTTTATTGGATATGGTGTTAATGATTTTGTTTATCGCTTATATGATTATGAAAATCACAAAATCATTAGGAGCAGAGATGTAATATTCAATGAAAAGGTCTTGTATAAGAATCAGTTGCAGGAAAAGAAACAAGAAAAAGAAAGCAAGGAATACACAGTTCCTGATGAGATAACTGAAAAATTAAAGGTGCCTGAAAATAATAATAATCAACAACCACAGCAGCAACAACCACCACAACAGCAACAGGCACCTCAAACACCTGAAAGTGGTGTTAGAAGATCTACCAAGATAAGTAGACCCCCTGAACGATACTCTCCTTCATTATATTATTTATTGTTGATTGATTCTGGTGAACCTGAATGTTATGAAGAAGCAATGCAGGTTGAAAGCAGGAAGAAGTGGGAGCTAGCCATGGAAGAAGAGATGGACTCCTTAATGCATAACCAGACTTGGGACTTAGTCAGGTTGCCTGCAGGTAAAACTAAATTGCAGAATAAATGGGTTTACAGGCTGAAGGAAGAAGATGGAGGAAAACATAGGTACAAAGCTAGACTTGTGGTGAAGGGGTTTGCATAGAAGAAAGGTATTTATTTTGATGAAATATTTTCTCCTGTTGTTAAAATGAATTCAATCAGAACTATTTTAAGTCTTGTAGCAGCGGAAGATTTACATCTTGAACAGTTAGATGTAAAGACAGCATTTCTCCATGGAGATTTGGAGGAAGAGATATACATGCAGCAACCAGAAGGATATGAGGTAAAAGGGAAAGAAAAATTGGTGTGCAGGTTAAAGAAGAGCTTGTATGGCTTAAAACAGGCTCCAAGGCAGTGGTATCTAAAATTTGACAAGTTTATGTCCGAACAAGGCTATACTAGATGTCACTCTGATCATTGTGTTTATCTAAAAAGGAAAAATGATGGCAGATATATTATATTGTTATTGTATGTAGATGACATGCTTGTTGCAGGGTCTAATATGCAGGAAATAAATGTGCTCAAAATAAAATTGGCAAATTCATTTGCAATGAAGGATTTGGGAGGTGCAAAACAAATCCTTGGTATGAGGATAAATAGAGACAAGAAAAATCGCAAATTAACATTGTCTTAGAATGAGTACATAGAGAAGGTGTTGAAAAGATTTAATATGCAGAATGCAAAACCAGTTAGTACACCTTTTGCTAGCCATTTCAAACTTAGTAAGGAGATGTGCCCAAAGACCCAAGAAGACATGGATTATATGTCTAAAGTTCCATATGCATCAGCAGCTGGAAGCTTAATGTATGCAATGGTCTGCACAAGGCCTGATATTGCACATGCAGTGGGAGTTGTAAGCAGGTACATGAATAATCCAGGAAAAGAACATTGGATGGCAGTAAAATGGATTCTCAGATATTTGAGAGGTACCACAAATCAATCATTATGCTTTGGTGGTTCAAACATTGCTCTACAGGGATATGTTGATGCAAATATGGCAGGTGACAGAGATAACAAGAGGAGCACTACAGGATATGTATTTACTATAGGTGGAACAGCTGTCAGTTGGGTTTCAAAAATCCAAAGTGTTGTTTCACTTTCAACAACAAAAGCAGAGTATGTTGCTGCTACAGAGGCTAGTAAAGAAATAATTTGGTTACAAAGGTTTATGGATGAATTGGGTAAGAAGCATGATATGGGCACGTTATACAGTGATATCCAAAGTGCCATTCATCTTGCAAAGAACTCAGCATTTCATTCCAGGACTAAACACATACATCTCAAGTACCATTTCATACGGTCAATATTGGAAGATGGAGAGTTGAAGCTGGAAAAGATACACACTAGCCAGAATCCTACAGATATGCTAACAAAAGTTGTAACCAGGGAGAAACTGAGAACGTGCTCAGTTTCAATTGGTCTTCAAGGATGATGATGAAGATGAGGAATAGCCAGGTCCAAAGAGGAGTCATTTTCCAGCAAAGAAAGCAGTGGTGGAGTTGCTACAATCAGTCTCCAAGTGGGAGATTGTTGGGTGTGGAGCCTGATTATCTTGTTTACTTTGTATCACAACATTGGACCCCTGTACCTTAAAAGGGGCGGCAACACCGTCCGCAATTAATCGTTTCCGTGGGGGGTCCAGGGGGGGGCGACAACGCTTTTCGAAGCCCCCCCCTGGCGGGGGATTTCGGGGGCAACACCCCCGAAGCTAAAAACATATGTAAAATTGCCTTGTAAAAGTATAGTAATTTCTAGTCAATCTGGGCCGTTCATTAGGCAAATGATCTGACGGTAGAAGTTATGTTTAGATTAGGGTTTTTTTCCCTAGAAGGCAACCCCTCGCTTTTATGAGGGCATTGTATTGCGGCTGTGTATTGTATGTGTATTCTCGGAGCGAGAAATAGAGAGGGAGACTGTGAGAGAGAACAGAGGATATTATAGCGGATCTGCTATAGGTTTTGTCTCTTCATTTTTGCTGGATAATAGAAAGGAAGGATTGGCTGTTCGGGGTGGACGTAGCCCAAACTGGGTGAACCACGTATATCTGTGTCTCTCTGGTTTTAAGTGTTTTTTGTGTGCTTGTATTTTCCGTATATTTTATGTGTTGCATTTCTCAATAATATATAATTTTCTAACATTGAGGATCGAGGGTTTAGAGGAAGGAGCTCCACAATTTCCTTGTGGTCTTGAAACCCAAGCCTACGGTTTTTCACCCATGATAATATGCCACATGACAGTTGTACAAACCCTATGTTGGAGGTTGGAAGAATCCCTTCTACTGTGTACAAATAGGAGGTGATTGTGTCTCATTTAGCACATCCATTGGTGCAACAAAGGAGGCAAAGAAGGAGTAGATTGGCTCGTTTAAGGAAGAGAGAGACCTATGTTTTTGGGCCATATTATACACCATTTTATCACATCCAATCAAAGTTAGCCTCCTAATGGGATCAATCAACATCTTATTCCCCTTGTCATCATCTTGCACAAAGCCCTAAGCATATACCTTTCATCCCTCATAATTCCAACCCTAAACTGCCTTATCTGAGGCAGTTTGAACACCAACACTCCTTGCAAGCCTATTAGGGTGCACTCACCTAAAAATTTTCCCATGTGTCTAGCGTTGGTCACCAACAGGTATCCCTCCTTTGCACCTATGTTGGTTCTAGAATTTCGAGAAAATGAGCAAGATTCTGGAAGCTTCATCTTTTAAGAGTTTCCAGAATTTGTTTCAACTACTTACCTTGGATTGACATTCAGATCCTATCCTACCCTTATTTGGATTTTTCACCACTTATCTGTTGATTCTATCCCCCCATCAATGGTGGATCTAAAACCTTATAATGGTAATTGGATTAGAACTCCCAACTTACCCCTCTCTCCTATATATTTACCATATTGCCTATGAAAAGGTTGGTGAACGAATGGTTGGCTTTGGAGAGTGATTCTGCCCTTATATTGATGCAGTAAGTAGTTATCATCTCATGCATAGGGTGACTAGAGGTGCATATTGTGACAAGGAAAGGACGATTCAACAACTTGGAGGAGTTATTCTACAAGATCAACTGCCACTTAACTGAATAGAGTATTTAGATGATATTGCATACATATCATAGTTTCTTGGCTTGTGTTTTTTGACTATGCAAGTTCTAATTTTGGCAGTTGGATTTGGAATTGGATCTTGTAAGCTTAAGAAAGAGAGAAGTGAGCAGTAATTTCCAGGTAGGCCTCACTCTGTCATCTATTTACTTTAAGGTAAAAGATTGGGTTCCTTGTCTCTTTGTTATTCTAGGTTGACCACCAAACCTAGGGGAGATACCTTTGTCTGCAATCATAAATCATATATAACAAATTAGCGACTGTACTAGGGAATGAAGTATTCCCTTGGTGGTTTTCCTTGTCCTTTTTGTTTGACTACCTCCTTGACAGAACTTTGTTGCAACATCCAACCAAGAACAGACCTAGGAAGTGGTTTCATTCAAACGTTTTTGCAATTTTTTTGTCATAATCCTCTTTCCTAGCCCCAACGCTCTACCAGTGTGATCTGAAATTGATTTTTAGTTAATGTTGTGCTAATATCAGTTTTAGATTTAATATGAAATTTATTTGATTTTCTTCTTGTACAAGGGTATATACATGTGCTTATGATTGATAATTCAATAAACTTGATGAGATTAAGTGTATTTCATGAACATAAAAACATCAAATCTAAATGCTGAACAACAGCATATAAAAACACAACAAACACAGACAACTGAGTCAAATACACATTGTTTTGATGAAGGAGTTCACCCCTCCTGGGCTACATCTCCTTATTCCAGATTCCATGGCATGGGACTTTTTATTAGCTTCAATTGTGAAAAATTGATGTTTACGATCTTCTGTTGCCTCTGCAACCTGCTGCAATGGCTTGAAAACATCAAAACCTACTAAGAATGACTCTTCCTGAGCCAAAATTGGTCTCAAACTGCCTCAGTTATGGAAAAACCAATTTTTCTTACAATTTCTCCATTAAAATTGGAAGTTTTCCAGACATATCCACTAAAACTGGAGCTCTACTACATTTGGTGGGCTCCACCAAGTCCACTGCTAACTTAAACTCGTCATTATCTTAAGCTAAGTGTGCAATTAAGAGTTAATTAACTCCACAGCTAGTGTTATTCCCACTTAACTCTTAAATGTGGGTTTTTGGACTAATCCAAGATTAGTGGGTATTAAACATGGTTTAATGTATTTAACAACTCTGCCGGTGAACAGTGTTAGCTCCTAGTTCTGAGCACTTGAACATATGGGAGGGGGCTTGCCCCCTCTAGATCCCCAAACTTGGCGCTGACAATATTTAATTACATGTGGAATCCTTATGGGGTTAAGAACTTGGTGTATGGTAAAATAGTTGGTGTCAGTGCTAGTCTGGGGGAGTTCGTGGGGCCAACCTCAACCTCCGCCCCTCCTCGATCATAAACTTTTTATTGAACGCAACATTTGAACCTTTGCTTCATACTTTGGATATAATAATATATATGCACTTCTTTGACCTTTGATTTGAACCTTGGCTTAAATAAATATGCACCATCCAACCTTATCATGGGGGAAGGCACATGGCAAACTCAGGCTTCTCCACGTGTCCCTTCTCCATTGGCTCAATTCCACTATATAAAAATTAATAATCCACCATATATAAAAATTTCAACCTTAGGATTACAAAGAAAAATTTCAATTTCCCAAGCAACATTAGCTGACACTTGTCACAGTTTCATTGGCTAAAATGGAGAATATTCCCTGGATATTCCTGAGGTGCTGACTAGACTGCCAAGTCACCAATCTATCATTGTTCTACACATCTTTTACATGTTTGAGAAAATGGAATACAGGCCATAACTTACTCATACGAACTCGGATTTTGATGAAATGAGTTGCATTGGAATCCTGGTGACAAGCTCTATCTGATCGTTATGGTTTGGAGCATTTCTAAGCACTTTCATTTTTGAGCTAAATACTAGGCCTCCGATCATTCCTCCCCACTAGACGTCTTTTGGACCCTAAAAGATACTATCAATTTTTCAGTAGGTGAGGGTACAACTCCCTCACCCTATCACTCTCCATCCATTTGTCCTTGGAAGGATTTTTTCCCTTGACTCCCACTCTAAGGTATTCGAAATTCCCTCTCCTTGAAGTTCTGATTATTATGTTAAGTATGAGATCTTGCTAAAGTTCATCAAGATATTCTGGTGAGAAATCATCTAATGATGGTAGCTTAACATGCTCTCCTTGATCATCAATCAAAGGAGGCTCAGAAAATCTCAAATTTTCAACATTAACGATAGAATATATTTTCATATAAGGAGGAAAATCTAGCTTAAATGCATTAGTACCAATATTTTCCAGAATTTTAGATGGATCATAACGAATTGGCTTGAGCTTTTTACCTTCCCCTTGTAATATTTCTTTGTTGATATATAACCAAAATTCATATCCAACCTGGAATTTGTGATCAACATGGTGTTTATCATGCCTTGCCTTGTAGCTTCTTTGATTGTTTGCAAGTTGTTCTTGCACTGTGTGATGTACCAACTGAATTTGCTCAAAGAATTTCCTTGCATTATCTATGTCAATATGACCATCTATAGCGACATATTTCTCAAAGATAAAGTCCAAAGGCGATCTTGGAAAGTACCCAAAACATGCCTCAAATGGAAATGTTTTTGTGGAAGAATGCTTTACCCTATTGTATGCATTCTGAATGTAATGCAACTATTCATCCCACAACTTGGGATGTTTGCTGCAATAACCTCTAAGAAGATGAATGATTGTCCTGTTCACCACCTCGGTCTGACCATTTTTTTTCAGATGAAATGTTGTACTCTTCTTCAAATTTGTGTCCATCATGTCCCATAATTTTGACCAAAAATTCCCAACAAACCGAGAATCTCGATCACTTTCAATAGAATTAGGAAGACCAAAATGAACCCATACATTTTGAAAGAAAAGATAAGAAGTTTTTTTAGCTGTAATTGTTTTCTTACAGGCATCAAAAGACACATTTTTTTGAACCTATCTACCACAACATACAAGTAATCATGACCTTTCCTTGACATTGGAAGACCACCTACAAAATCCATTGAGATACTCTCCCAATGATGTGAAGGAACCGGAAGTGGAGTGTACAATCCAAGTTTCCCATTACTAGGCTTATTTATTGGAAATAAACAACATCCTATAATAAAATGAGATACACTATCAATCATGTGTGGCCAATAACAATACCTTTGGATATTTTCTATTGTCTTTCCTACACCGAAATGTCCAGCAATCAATGAAGTGTGCGCCTCCCTTATGATACTATTTCTTTCTACGTGTGGTATACATAACTTGCCCAAGTGATACAGAAAATTTTTATGCACATGATAATCTAACTCTTCATTTTGGTTTCCTTGACTCAAGCTTTCATACACATCTTGAAAATCACTATCATATGCATATTGTTCAATGTAAATTTCATGCATAACTGAATTGTGCTTGAGTATAATAGATGAATTTAAAATAGGCCTAGAGAGCATATCATCTACCTTATTGTAGATTCACTTTTTCTACCTGATAACCAAATGAAATTGTTGTAGAAATCCCATCCATCTCAAATGTCTTGATTGCTACAACTTTGACTGTTATTATAAGTATTGCAAAGGTTGATGGTCAGTATGCATAATGGTCTCTTTCCCCATCATATAGTGCTTCCATTTCTTTACACTTTATACTAATGCATATAACTCTTTGTCATGGGTGGGATAGTTAGTCACATCTCCATTAAAGTTTCATAATGAAACGAAATAGGCTTACCATGCTGCAGGAGAACTACTCCCATGGCATAATCACTTGCATATGTTTGGATCTCAAATGGTTGTCTAAGATTTGGAAGAGCCAATACCAATGTTGAACTTATCTTTATTTTTTAAGAAACAAATGATTTTTTCTGCATATATCCCCAATGGAAGACTTTCTTGACAATTGTCAATGCATGTAACAGAGTTTCAATGGAAGAAAAATTAGCAATGAATTTCCTCCAATACTGTGTTTCCCCAAGAAAGATTCTTACCTCTGTAACTGTATTTGGCTTGGGCCAATTTAGAATGACCTCTACTTTGGAAGGGTCTATATTCAACTCACCTCCTCCAACAATGTGTCCCAAATACACTAAAGAAGTCTTGCCAAACTCACACTTTGACATCTTTAAAAATAGTTGCTCTTTTTTCAAGACATCAAGTACATTGTTCACATGCATGATATGTTCATATCTTGATTTTTTGAATATCAAAATATCATCTAAGTAAACAATGACGAATTCATCTAGAAATGGTATTAGTACATCATTCATAACTCTCATGAAAGTAGTTGGAGCATTTGTTAGACCGAATGGCATAACTAGCCACTCAAACAATCCTTGTCTAGTTTTAAATGCAGTTTTCCAGATGTCCTCCTCAGCTATTCTAACTTGATTATAACCACTTCGTAAGTCTAGCTTATGAAATATCTTGGATACTTTAACTAATCTAGCAAATCATCAATGCGTGGGAGTGGGTATCAGTTCTTTGCCATGATTTTATTCAGTGCATGGAAACCTATGCACATGCACCAAGTCCCATCCTTCTTTGGTACCAAAATAATTGGTGAACCGCATGACAAAGTAGATGGGCATATGATACCTTTGTTAAGAAATTATTGAATTTTATTCTTGATTTACAAACTCTCCATAATTGACATACGATACATGCCAATGTTTGGAAGTGGAACATCCTGCTGCAACTGAATCTCATGCTAAATTCCCCTCTTGGGAGGTAACCCACTTGGTTCTTGAAACATCTCAACATGTTGACTTACCACATAAAACAAATCAGATTTTAATTTTTCATCACATCCTTCAAAAGATTCATAGTAAAAATCATCATTTTTCTTGATCATGAGAAGCACAAAAGTTTTACTTGCATTAACTAGCCTCTTCATTTTCCCTGCATTAACTAGTGAAATATTCAGTTTTTTGCGATGATATCTCACAATATACTCCACCCCATATTTAGGCAAATGATATTTTTTCTCATGGCGATAAAACATTTCTTTCTTTTCATAAAAATATGGACTTCCCAAGATAATCCCGAAAATTTCAAGTGGAACCACATCTAACTCGACTTCATCAACAAAGTTTGTAGTAATAGCAAATCGAAATATGCATTTCCTTGCAACTTGTAAATTCGAATTCTTAACTATCCAACCCAAAGGGTATGGTTTATGATGTGTTATGGTTTCAAGGTTAATATTTTTGACCAAGTCTTCTGAAATAAGGTTTGCTTGTGACCAACTATCAAACAATGCATCAATATTTGTATGATTGGAAATCACTCTAACGTGGAACAATTATATCCTTGTTTCTTCATTTGGGGTGTTTTTGTGACTATATGAGGAACTAGTACTTGCTATGGCTTTCTGTCATTTTTTAACCATGGCTACGATCTTGGTCCCATCTACAGAATCAGATCCAAGATCTTGTTGTGTGGCATAAGTCATCTTTTGTTTCCCCTTGTTATTTGGTTTCTTATGCCTTAGTTCAGGATGTAGTTTCCAATAGTGGACTTCATCATGCCCCTCTTTGGAAGAATGCTTTCATGTAGTTTTCTCCCCTCTTTCTTGAGGCTTGCATTCTTCTTTCCCTTCCAGTTTCCTCCCTTCTCTTTTCCCTTAGCCTTGAATGGCTTCTTCTTACTACCCTCTTCCTGAATATTACTTCCCCTTGCTTCAAGATGTGTGGCTTGCACACATACTTTATCTAAGTTGTTTGGGTTAAACATAAGGATATTATGTTTCAGTTAGGAATGTAAACCCCCAATTTATTTCAAGAGTGTGTCTTTGGAATTCAAGTTTACTCCTAACAACAAAGCCCTCCTTCTAAAATCCTGGGTGTACTCTTGAACTGTTTAGCCTTTGAGTTGCATAAAGTTTTGCCAACTCATAATTCATTTTTACATATAGGCTAATGGATAAAACTGTATTTTAATGGAAGGAGTGAATTCCAACTAAGAAATAGATATCTTAGCATGGATTCGCATTTCCTCTTTAGTCTTTACCTCCCACCAAACTAGTGTTGCTCCTTCTAGCCTTAATGAAGCCAACTGGATCTTTATGTCGTCCTCTTGTAGATTCTGAATTCTGCAGTATAATTCCAATTGATGGATCCAATTGTATAGCTTCTCTACATTTACCTCACCATTGTACATGGGAATTTCAAACTTGATGCCCAACCTGAGTAATGGAGTTTTTCCTTTTGGGGTTTTTGAATGCATGTGGGTGGTTTTTGTGGTGGAAGTGGAATATGAAGATGTTCATGAAGACGATGAGGGTGAGGATGGTGGAGATGGAGGTGGCTTTCCTCCACTTCCTTTCAAACTCTTCTCTTCATCATTCCTGTCATCCGAAGTTCCTTCTCCATGTGGAGGCTCAAAACCTTCTCCTGCTCTTTCTGCAATGAATGCATCAAACATGATTTTAGCCATTCTATGAATGTCCTTGAAGTCTGTCTTGAAATATTCCTCTTCTAAATGTCCTTGATTCTCTCTAACACTTGACATAATGGCTAAGGATTCAAGCTCAACTTCTGATTCTTGTACCTTTTCAATCACTTCATCTTCTTGTGCAATTTGTACCTCTTCAATCTCAACTGCTGGAGATAGAACTTGAGGTGCTTCAAGTGAAGCTTTGAGTGGAACTTTGGGTGAAGATGATGCTCTTTCAACTCTCTTTCTTCTTTTCCTAATATTTGGACTAACAACCAATAGCTTCCCTTATCCTCTATACAACTTCAACCTTATAAGCATCACAAAATTGCAACTATTAAAACCCTTCTTGCATAATATCAAGCAAAGGAAGCAAATAACCGTTGCTATGATACCAACTTGCTCTGAAATTGATTGTTAGTTAATGTTGTGCTAATATTAGTTTCGGATTTAATATGAAAATTATTTTGTTTTCTTCTTGTTCAATGGTTTATACATGTGCATATTATTGATAATTCAATAAAATTGATGAGATTAAGTGTATTTCATGAACATAAAAGCATGGAAACTAAATTTTGAACAACAGCATATAAAAAAACAACAAACACAAACAACTGAGTCAAATACACATGGTTTTGATGAAGGAGTTCACCCCTCCTGGGCTACATCTCCTTGGTCCAGCTTCCATGGCATGGGTCTTTGTATTAGCTTCAATTGTGAAAAAATGATGCTTATAGTCTCATGTTGCCTCTGCAACCTACTCCAATGGCTCCAAAACATAAAAATATACCAAGAATGACTCTTCCTAAGCCAAATTTGGTCAAAAATTTCCTCATTTATGGAAAAACCATATTTTTCTACAATTTCTCCACTAAAACTGGAAGTTTGCCAAATAGCTCCACTAAAACAGGAGCTCTGCCGCATTTGGCGGGCTCTGCCAAGTCTGCCGCTAACTTAAACTCGTCATTATCTTAAGTTAAGTGTGCATTTAAGAGTTAATTAACTCTGTAGTTAGGGTGATTCACACTTAACTCTTAAGCACGGGTTTGTGGACTAATCCAAGATTAGCGAGTATTAAACATGGTTTAACGCATTTAACAACTCTGTCAGTGAACAGTGTTAGCTCCTGGTTCTGAGCGCTTGAACATATAGGAGGGGCTGGCCTGCAAGGCTATCCCCCTCAGGACCCCCAAACATGGTGCTAACAATCTTTAATTACATGTAGAATCCTTATGGGGTTAATAACTTGGTGTATGGTATAATGGTTGGTGCGAGCACTAGTCTGGGGGAGGTCGTGGGGTCGACCCCAACCTTCACCCCTCCTCTATCATAAAATTTTTATTGAATGCAACATTTGAACCTTTTCTCCAGATTTTGGATATAATAATATATATGCACTCCTTTGACCTTTGATTTGAACCTTGGCTTAAATAAATATGCACCATCCAACCTTGCCATGGGGGAGGCCATGTGGTAGCCTCCTGCTGCTCCACGTGTCCCTTCTCCATTGGCTCAATTCCACAATATAAAAATTAATAATCCACCATATATAGAAATTTCAACCTTAGGATTAGGATGACAAATTTCAATTTCCCAAGCAACATTGGCGAATCTGACTATGACACTTCTCACAATGTCATTAGATGAAAATTGGAGAATATTTCGTGGATATTCTTGAGGTGCTAACTGGACTACCAAGTCATCATTCTATCACTGTTCTACACATTTTTTACTTGTTTCAAAAAAAGGACAGTAGACCATAACTTACTCATACGAACTCGAATTTTGATGAAACAAGTTGCGTTGGAATCCTGGTGACGAGCTCTATCTGGTCATTCTAGTTTGGAAACTTTCTAAGCAATTTCATATTTTAGCTAAATATTAAGCCTCTGATCATAGTGCCTCTGATCATAGTGCCTCTGACAGAGCATTGTACCTCACTTAGGGCCACTCTGTACCAGTGTTTCAAAGCCCTGGCACCTCCTTTGCACCAGCGCTGGCCCCTATTTTTGCACAAATGTTTCCTTGGTTTTTGAGCCTCTTTTTGATGAGTCTACTTCCAAATGAACTTCCCTAAGTCTTGAGTGTCTTTTGGTCTCTTTAAAGCCTCCATTTTAATTTTCATATCTGTTTCTTTGACTTTGGAAATAATTGGTTTCGATTTTTCTTTGCTCTTATCATTTGGTTGCTCACAAACTAATTTCGTTTGATTGTTGATCACTTGGATGAATTATTGTTTTGGTCCTCGTTCTAAAAAGTGTAAATGAATCAATAATTGAAAATTTGCATATTATTTTTCTTCACATTCGAAAATTAAGTGAATTGAAAAGAAAAATCTTTGCATTTGCATCTAGGGTTTGGTGTGTGAAAGCAGAATTCCCTAGTGTGAAATTGCATATTTTTTCTTTCATTTTTGCAAAAAAAATTCGCCCCCAATCATCGAGAGGGGGTGTTACACGTTATTTTGTCACCATGACATTTGAATGTCCATATAGGTATATCACCACCTATATTGTTCTCCCTTAGAAGTAAAAAACCTTAATGTTCCCAAAACAAGTCTTGGAATTTGAGAAAAGCTCATTAAAACCCTTAAAAGTCTACCTCTGCACTTTTTCTAGCCTTTTCCTACGAGTTCACGGATATTTGTTTTATAGCTTGCAGTAGCCCCCGCATGTTCTACTATTAAAACCTGTGGACCCCCATAAAAATTCAAATAAAGGAAAACGTAAATTCTAGAAGCCCAGCTGGTCGAATATTCCCAACTGTAAGCTTCTAGAGGCATGATCAGTTCGAGCTTTATGCCTCCACTCATGGAGCTTATCCCTTGGTCCATGGAGCTCAAATCCCTTCATGAGAGAAATCCATCCCCCTCTTCATGGAACTGAAACTACCTCCATTTCCATATAAATTGAGCTCATGTTTCAATCTCAAGGGTAGCTTAAAGATTGTAAGTAATTGTTGAAGAGAATTGCCAAGTGCATACTTTCTGCACTAGTGTGTTGTTGGCATGAGAATGATCACACCCTTATGCCCATAACTTCATGCTAGTATTCAGAGAGGAAGGCTTTCCAAACTGAGGGAGACACGATTGTTGAGGACCCCGGGAGAAACCTGTATGACATCAAGGCGTCAGGTTGTAAGGTTACTCCTCTTTTTATTCAAGATAATACATAATGGATTTCTTTCTCTCATTGAGTTTTTCTTGTGCTTATTGGAATAACATCTCTACTTAGACTACTTGATCACTAAGTTAAATCAACTTTTCTTAATTATTATATGTTGCAGATGCTTTGATCATTTTGCCTCGTCTTTGGTTGCAGGTTCTACTTATTGGAGAAGCCATTTCGGAGCGACAGGACAAAAGACTTCATCAAGCATTTGGATTTCATGGTAGGAGCATGTCCTCTTACTTTCTTATGATAATTTTGGAATGAATTTAATCTAGAGAAAAAGGTTTTCATATGGTTGTTTGTTTCTAGCTATTCTTTGAATATTAGGGAGATTTCTCTTGTCCGCAAGAGGGATTATTCCGTTTAACAACATGGTGACTCTGCTGGGGAATAGAACTTAGCTTTCTCTTTTAGTTTTCAGTTTGAATTTTGAAAAGTTTACTGATTTTGATTTGTCTAATATTGGGTTGGGTAGATAAATTTTAAGAATCCCTGAAAATAAAAGTTGAATATTTATTTTTTATGTAATTTTCCTTGCCTCCACAGTTTTCATCATAAAATAGTGCGGCAACCTCCGCAGTTTGTAGTTCAAAACAGTGCGATATTGTTCTGTTCTCCATTAGAACCTGTGGACCTTTGGAATTTTTTTGAAAAAGTAAGAAATCTCTTTTTAGGATCTAGATTACCTGATTCTTTGTGTTTGCCCCAATCTACCTTAGCTGTCAAATCTTATTTGTGAATTTATTTTCAGCAACCTGTGTGTTTGTGTGATTTATCATCCAATTTGCATCTTATGAGTGAATTTTTTCCCTATTTTCTTGTTGCTCCATCCAACATACTTTCATATACCTCATCTTACTGGTATGATGATATTCTCTTTTTGAGCCATTAAAACCATTGCAAACCTTACTTTTATGAAAATTGATTCTCTTTTCATTTGCAAATTTGGAAGAGCTTTTAGCTTAATAAAGCCTGATTTTCATACCAAAGCATTTTTGGATGTTTTCATTTCTACTGAGATAAGTAGACATTCTTCTTAGTTCGATTACAAACTAGGAGAAAACATCCTCAAACTTTTTAGATAGACTTCAAAATTGGATTTTTATTTGATTTTGAATTTTATGTTTTAGAGTTTTTTAAATAGTGTTTTCCTTTGGAAATAGTTTTTTTATTGATTTGTAGTTTCCGATCTGATTGTTAAAGGAATTTCATTTCGAAAGATTAATTGATCATTTTGCAAATTGAGTTTTCAAAGAAATTGTCTTCTTTTCAAAGATTTTGTTTAGGAATGAAAGAATTGGTGCTTTGAAAATTGTTAAATCTCTCAATCTTTCCCTTAAATAAGATTCATTGAAAAGAAAAGAGTTGCACTTCTCATTTAGATGCATTTAGTGTATTTTTGAGTCAGGTCACAAACATCATTGAAGTTTCACTTCCATACCTTTTGTCTTAAGCAACAGCCAAATTAAAAACAACGCTTTAATAAAATAAATTTAGATATTTTTACATTTTCTAGGGCTCATTCCACCAAAATAGCTTAGGCTAGTGTCTTGGAACAGGTTGTAATTAACATTCCAAAACTGTTTAAACAATCAAGAAGCAATCTTGCGGTAGGAAAATCCAATTGTAGCACTTGTGCTTTGGGAAGCTCTTCTTAAAAGATTCAAGCACCAGATCATGTCAGAACCAGTGAGGTAATCGTACCTATCTCATTGGGAAAGATAGCAGATGTGCACATAATAAAAATGGTAAACCTCTGATAGACCATTGTCGAGGAGCCTGGGGTCACTTGTTGGTAAACCTTGGATTATATCAAGGAGCCTTCAAGGGGATTGAGCTAATTACTTTGCCCTTGCATGTATATCGGATCGTAGACTATTCCCCCAGGTACATTTTTTCCCGTTGGTGACCTTAGTGACTATAAAATTTAGGATTTTTCCCAAGGTGACAGTGGAGGGAAGATCCCACTGTACTTGGAGTAGACGTCGGCTAGACTCACTTGGACTTTTCGAAGGGTACTCTTCGCTTCGAGATGTCATAAGTGGAGAGACTTGCACTGGACTATTTCATTAAGTAGGTTGTCGAGGTAACTGTTCCAACCGCCAATTTTTCCACATTAGAATTCTACGACGTTGGATTTCATCACCAACTACTGTTTTTAGTGTGGAAACATACTATTTGTGTGCTGATTTCTCTCTTAGATTTTGAAGGTGTGTGATCAATTTGATTGTTTCCTTAGAGACTTTAGGATATTTTGTTGAAATTTTCTTTGTTTTCATGTGTTAAACATTTAATCGTGGTCGAATTACCAAGACAATCCCGTAAAATGCAGGGGAAACCCCCTAAGTACACATCAAGTCAGTTAGAAAAGCTTAAATCTTAGAAAGGACAACCATCAGGGACCGGATCAACTGAACAAGAGGAAGCATCATTAATTATACATCCTAATTACGAAGTAGATCAACCTCAAACAACAGAAAGTTCTCAAATAAAACTTACAATTTCTGAACTAGTTGAACTTGCTTCCACAACTAGTGAATTGCCAGCTTCTAAGCCTGAAATTTTTGAACTAGAAACTAAGCCTGCTACATCTAAGCTTGCTTCAGAGTTCATAACCCCAACCCCTAGTCGTCCTCATTCACCTCAAGTGAATTTTCACATCACTTAGAACCTTCCTTCTGGCCTCATTAGCATCGAAGAGATTACTCACACCGAAGAAGAGGTTATATTGCCTTCACGTCAAGAATCTTTAGATCTTAGGCCAAGTGAATCAATTTATTATAGCCCTTTCAAACAAGATCCTTGGTATTCTTAGTTAACTAACTTTCTACACAATTTTGGTCTCAACTAATCGCCACCCCGTATTCCTTTTTACGTCATACCTAGAGGTAATTACAGACCTTCATTAAATATGTCTAGTGAGTCATCCATGTTTTCTGCATCACCAGAAACTTATTTTTATGGTGGTCTGTTTGTTCCTCTGGGATACAAGTCTCTTTTTGGTACTTTCTCTGGAGCATTTCCCTCTCCCAAAAAACTAGTACAATCACCTCCAAATGAATCACGTACCGAAAATTTGAACGTGGAACAAGTCTACATGATGTCTGGAAATATTCCTAACCCTGGCCCTCAAAGTAGTAATTTACTACCTGGGAGGCATCCTCAAGGTAGTAATTTACAGCCCGAGGGGCAACCTGAAGAACAGTACACACCTCAAGGATAGTACATACCTCACAGACTGTACACACCTCAAGGAGAGTACATACCTCAAGGACAATATCAACCTCAAGGGTAGTACTCTATTCAGGGTCCTGAACCTCTTCAAGGAAAATACCCTATGCTAGGGAAATAGTATTTCCAAGGACATCAGCCTCCATTGGGGCCGTAGTTTTATCAGGAACAACGATTGTTTCAGGGAGGTCAATATTTTAGTGGAAATTATCCAACCAACTATCAAACTTATGTTCCAAATTATCAACCTAGTTATGGTCCATCTTACGCATCACAACCTTCAATGGGAACTCCATATCCTGGAGTAAACATGGTGTGGAATCCATCTTTGAATCAACATAATTTGAAACCTAACGTGCAAGTACCTTATAATCAACCTGGTCAACCAATTGGCTACACTCAAATCCAACAACCAATCCAACCTACGCTTCAAGTTATACCTTAGGTATCTACACCTAGTAATGTTCAACAGCCTGGTCCAAGTACACCTAGAACTCCACCTCGAACTGTTGGGCCAGCTTTTGTTCAACCTACCACACCTATCCCTAGAATTTCTACAACCCCTATTTCTATAGCCCCTCAAGTATCACAACCAATCCCTCATGTCACTACACATCAACCTGGCTCCAAAGTTTAGATTACTATTTAGATGCCTGCGGGATAACCTGGTACAAGTACAATTGCAACAAGCCAACCTTAGTTTTTTTAATCAACCATATCAAGGGAAGTATCAATATGAACATGTAGCGCAGAATCCAGTATACAAACATCAACCATACCCTGGTTACACGTATCAGATACCAGCTCAACCTCAGTATGGTACGACTAACCCTGGTTATTCGGGAGGCATTCCAATCCCAACTACATAGGCTATTCCAGGTTATCCTAGATATCCTCCTCCTGGTACTGGTATAGTTCCTCAAGGTTATCAACTCACTCAACAGGACCCTAATCGTCAGTTACCATTCATAGCAACTTTGGATTTAACCGATTTGTCACACCTAACAAACGATCTGATTTATTATCTTCCATTTTGGCTATCAATGCTGAATAAGTTGCCCAGTGATATTCCTAAGTTCTAAGGTAAATTAGGAGAAGACCCCTCAAACCATGTCATGACTTACCACCTCTGGTGCACATCCAATTCTTTAATTGATGATTCCATTCGATTAAGACTGTTTTAGATAACACTGATAGGGTTAGCTGCAAAGTGGTATATTGAACTATCTCGTGGCTCATTCAACAATTTCAACACATTAGAAACAACTTTCTTAACATACTTTTAGTTGCTAGTCTGATACGACCAATATGGCACAGAACTCTTAACTTCATTAAAACAATCTACGTCTACATACATTTTAGATCATATGCATGAATGGAGACGTAGAAGACGTTTAGTGAAAGTTTTTATTCTGGATCAGATCTTGGCAGAATGGTTTATTAAATCATTACTTCCAAATATCACTGAATATGTGGCTAAGGGAGGTGTTATTACGGAAGAACAGGTCATTTCTCAAGCACAGTACTTAGACCTTGTATATACCTAGCCTGGTATATTATACGAAAAAATTCCTAACTTACCACGTCCCGGTCAAATAACTGCAACTCCTTTAGGTTCTCATGCTTCAGATGGTGTAACTGGTTTAGTTAATGCTAATAAGAGTAAGAAGAAGTCAACCAAAACTACTTCTCCTATCATAACTTTACTAGATTCACCAAAAGGAGATTCTTCCCTTGAAACTTTTGTTGACATCCATGTTGTAGACTCATCTACAGCTAAATCTAAAACTAGTAATAAGAAGAAAGGAAAGAATAAAAAAAAGAAAACTACATCTCCCAAAGAGAAAACTGAAAGAATGAACCAGTTGATGATAAGTGAAAACCTTGTTATCCTTGTCTTATCTGTGATGATGATCGCTTTACGAAAGAGTGCCCACATCGGTTTGAGGTCTCTAAGTTTGTCAAAGGTTCACCCACACCCGCTGTATTGAAGGATCCTTTTCCTACTCAATATATAAAAAATATAGGATCTTATTCAAATTCATCGGCAGATATTTTAATGATGTCTGAGGTTATGGTTGTGACACGATCGCAAAACTATGGAACTAAAAATCCTGTAACTGGTAAAGAGATGGAAAATTCAAGTCAAACACTAGTTGTATCTCCTTCAGTTTCTGATCCACTTCACATAGAGAAACCTCATCCTGGTCTAGTGATTAAACTTCTTGCTAAAGGTGTACTTTGAAAATCAGCTTTCAATGCACATGCGAGAGTTGTTCAGAATTACAACATTGTTGAAGACTTAGCGATATCCCCTTCAGCAATGTCAATCTTAGAAGTGCTACAATCATGTCCAGCACAAAGGAAATTAATATTATCAGCTATCAGAGCTATTGATCCTCAGGATTCCAACCTCATGGTCTTTGATCTAGAAAATTTTACACCGAGACTCCCTCATCAGATGGCTTTTCAGATTCCAGTATTAGTAAAAAACAGACGAGTCTTTCATACTGTAATTGATGAGGGGGCATCCACATGCATAATGTCATTAAAATATTGGAAAAATCTTGATTCTCCAACACTGAACCAATCCCTTACAATCCTTAAAGCCTTTGATGGAAGAGGATTTCATCCTTACTGAATACTCTAGGATTTACCTATAGAAGTAGAAGGAAAAATAGTTAATATAGATGTGGAATTTGTTGATGCCCCTCTGTATTACAACTTTATTTTGGTTCATAGTTGGTCTTATGCCATGACTGCTATCATTTCATCCATCTTTCGATTAATCATGTTTCCTCATAAAGGAAAGATTGTGAAAATCAATCAATTGCCATATTATTCATCCGACCCTGCTTCTATAGACAATATCCAACATGCTGGAAAATTGACTATCCCATATGAAGATGTTGGTGTAGGTTTATTAAAGGAATTCGTTTTGATGGGAACTTTCTCTATGCCTCCACCCAACATACCGCGTACCATTTCCAACATCAATATGATCTCATCAAGCCCTATACCATTCGATGACACTTGGGTAGTGCCTTCAGAATCAAAACTAGATTCTTTCAATGGCGAGATGCCTTTGAGTCCTTTTGAAATGGAATATATGGTAGTACATTCATATTCTGACACACCTTCGACTGCTCCTGATCAAATTAATGTAATCATCGAATAATCCTCTTCACTATCAAACTCAGCCTTAACATCACTTTCCGATCTCTTTCAACATGTATTTCACACTGATGAAAGTATTCAAGAATTTTTTTCTTTGGATGAATTACCTTGGGATGATCTACATCATAAATCTTCATTTTTACCTAACCTTGATAGGTTTGAAAAATATTTTTTGTCTATTTTTACAATTGATTATGTCAAGGAATTGCAGAATCCCATATCAATTACAAATTCGGATTCTAAGACTAATTTGAGAAACATTTCTACAATTGTTCCCCACTCGGCATTATTGACTTAGAATCTATAGTGCTTGAATTGGCAGAAATCTAATCACAGAAACAACATCGTTTCAACCAACTTTGGGATTCTAGGATCTATCCCTCCTGAATCCGGAGAGGGATCTCTCCAATATGTACAAATATGGATTTGTCTTTGAAGTTTGGGGTTATGGTATTAGGCTAGTTATGAAGGCCAAGGGTTTGTTTGTTTTTTGGATGGTTGAGCATGATTTTTACTTGAGGAGAAAGTTCTCAGTGCAAAAAGCTTCAAAGGTGAGAAGTTGCAAGCAAATAGAACAGCTTTGGCTAAAAGATAGATATAACGCTGGTTTTTAGTCCATTGGGCTATGGAGTCATAACAGGGATTTAATTGAACAAAAACATCAAGAGTGATCCAAGGGGCAAGTCATCTATGTCACAAGATCATTGAGATTGAAATGATGGAATGGAAACAATAAAGTGTTGGAGGGGTGGAAACTGATAATAATTTCACAAGGGATTTATAGTCAGTCCAAACAAGAAAAAGCCTCTTAAGTAACTGTTTAAAACCAAACAAGTGCAGGGCCAACCATTGACTTCTTGGGAAAGTTTGTATTAAAGCATCTTAATTGACAAACAATCCAGTAATCCACATAATTACCTTCAGAAAGTATGAAAACACATAAGAGAAACAAATTGTAACCTAAGATCATATAAAGTACTTTTAAACCTAGTCTGCTTTTAGCCAACACCAAGGGAAACTTTCAGAATCTGCCTTTGGAGAATAGAAGCTAGAAACAGGGCAAACCATCACTTTCTAGTCTAAATTTAATAAGCAAATAAGGAAAATAACTTTCAAGAACAATGTTTAAAGCAAACAGTAGGACGAGGGAAACTCCAACATGCCTAACTGCTTAAACTGTATTAAATCATTCTTAAATGAAAAAATTGGAGGAAAACATTGAGATAAATATTTTCAGTCAGAGGAGGTTACTGATATACAGTAGGTCCTAACTCTATAAATGCTGCTCTTTATCATAGAATAGTGAACAATATGACATACATAGAAGAAAAACAATAACAAAGAGAGGGGCACTTCACCAATGATATAGACCAAGATCCCAAGAAACAGCTTGTTATTGATGTCAAACCAATTACAGTCTTCAAGTCCAATGTTTCAGTTCAGCAATCATCTTCACTATTCAGCCTAACTAATCTATCACAAGCAGAGCTCCAAGGGCCAGTGAACACAATTTACAATCAGAAGTTTGGGCTCGAATGCATTTCAAAGCTCTGTAAGCAACTCAACCAACAATTTCTCATCTTCTACAGAAGTATTTATAGAAGAATGAGGAGGTGAGATCTCAATAAAAGATCTCTCAAGACAATTAATACAGATTAACGACTTCTCGGCCTTTGAGGGGCTTGATGGAGAAGTTTACAGGTGTGTTACTATATTAACTGTTTTACAATTAAGATTAAAGCTCGGTGGGAGCTTTTATTGACTTTAAGGCTCCGTGTCATGTTGGAGTAACTCTGTAGATATTTTTTGCATTAAGTTCCTTGCAGAAGTAACTCTTTGGCTGCGCTGAGGCAAATATCTTCGTTTGATCAATAACTTCGGCCTTTGTTTGAATGCTTTGAGGCACAGGTGTCACTTATGGTAGCTGGGAGGAATCAATTCACCTCAAATGTGGCGATGGAGGCCTTTCTGTCTGTAAAACACTTATGATTTTCTTTTAACTATGTTTTAATTTGGGGGATTGGGCTTTTGATAATCAATCTGCCATAATCCCCTTAAATATGTCTTGGATATGTCTTGATATTACATTCTACTGAATTTTGTCTTCAACCTGTCTTCAACAACGATACTCTTTTAATTGTGTTTTAAATAACACAGTGTCTTGTTGATGTGCAGGCCGCGCAAGGTTCTCAAGGCATCAACGCCCATGAAGCATTGAAGAAACGTGGAATTCGAACCCCGTGAATGGTCTCCTTTGATGAATCAAAGACACGGAAAATGTCATTCCTGGCCTTTGGCCTTTCTTTCGATATAATGGAAAACCATTAATTTCTGCAAAATACAAACAATAATTATAAAATCCTGCGTTTTTTGGTATATTGCTTTCAGAGGGCATGGGGAGCGATTATGGCCATTGGATGGCATCATCCAATGGTAGATATAAGTCAAGAGAAGGTAAAAAGGAGAGCGGGGGGGAAGAATAAAACGGAATGATCTTGGACCGTCCGATTTGGACACGTGGACCGTCCAGATCCAATCAGAGGATCGCAATCAGGGGCAACACTCAAATGGCGCCGATGTAAATTTGCAATGCGATGAAGCGCTGACCGTTGATCTGAGGATCAAATCAATGGTGGGGAATGAATCGGCAGGTTTTGAAGCGGAGGTAAGACTTGTGATCGGAGGGAATGAGGGTCGTTGGATCACGGAAGGCAAAGAGGAGATCAACGGCGAACAACCAATCGGGGATCGACAATCGGGGGTGGAAAATAAATGCGCCCGATGTAAATTTGTGATGCAATGAAGAGCTGATCGTTGATCTGAGGATCAGATCAACAGTGGGGAATGAATCAGAGGCTTGGCCGATCGGAGAGAGTAAACAAATGTATGCGATGGAAAACTCCGATGCGATTTTGTGCGGGACATTGGATCGGCTTACGATCAATGGCGAAGATTGGTTTTAGAACAAACTGGCGAAAAAACCCTTATGATATATGAAAAACCAAAAATAATCCAGAGTCTTAATAATTTCGGGGCAGTATATATATTTTATGGTATGGTGTGGCGCCCGACTGCGGGGCCTTCGGATGTATGGAATGCAAATATACCCAGGGTTATATATATGGAGGCCAATCGCATCGGAACCATCAAGCCCGATCTTTCAATCAACCCATTGAACTTTTCCGATGCGATTATGCTTTGGGACTTAAACTATCGGTCCCAGGCGTAGGTTATATGAATGGAAAGCGGCGGGGGGCGGGGTTCATATATATATGGGACCCAATCACATCGGAACTTTTGATGTGGGTCTTTCAATCAACCCATTGTGAATTTCTCCGATGTGATTGCGCGATCGGGTCTTTTTAATCTAACCATTTTCATTTAACACGTGACTTTGGCACATTAGATCAAAACTTTGGAAAACAGGGTTTTTTGTATTTACAAAGGAAAAAATGGATTGGGCATGGATTTTTCAATGTTTTAAGCACCAAAGGCAGGCCCACTGGTTATATGAAAAAATAATATGATCGTAGGTTGTGAAACAGAGGGCTAATCGCATCGGAACTTTCGAAACATGGCAAAAGACTTGCGCACTTGGATCTTTGTGATGCGATTAAGCGCCTTGTGGGCCTAGCGCCTGGTTCCAAGGTGTGGGCATGTGGGGGAAATGGTTTAAAGACTTATCCAAAGGGGGCTTAAGTCCTTAGTAATAAAAACTTGTTTTTTATGAATTTTTTCAGAGTTTTCAATGGATTTGGGGGGTTTCGATATAGTTTAAAAATGAGTTTTAAACTATGTAAGAGGTTTTTTCATGAATGGGAAAAGAGAAATCATGAAAGACAGAGGACTTTTATGGAGAAAAAGGGGAAAAATGAAGGTTAGTTTTGGAAGAGGGAGGGGAAAATGATGGTTTTTGCAGCAGTCTTTCTCTTGGAATTAAGCAGAAATTTCAGAGTATAAAATGGAAACAACAAATGAAGATTTTGGATAGAGGCATGAGGCCTTCAAGAGTCTTCAAGAGCCAACACTTTTTAGTAATAAAATTTGTTCCTTGAAGGCTCCAAAAAGTCTTAGCCACCTTTTGCTATAACAAATTTTATAGTGTATAACTGCATATCGCTAAAACTCGGAATTATTTAAAACATTCATATAGGCGCTTCTTGTACAATTGAAGAGATTAATACATATAAAGCCCTATTTCAAGAATTCTGAGACATATTCACCTGGTCTTACGAAGAGATGCTAGAAATCATTCCAAATATTTTCATTCATGAAATTAAGACATACTCGGATGCCAAGCCTATTAGAAAAATATTACGTCGAATACATCCGCGAAAAGTTGTTGCAATTAAAGTTGAAGTTGAAAAACTATTACAAGCAAGATTTATTTATCCAATTCCATTAACAGATTGGGTATCTAATATAGTCCCTATTACAAAAAAAACAAAGGACTATATGTGTATGCATCGATTATAGAGACATTAATAAAGCATGTCCAAAAGACAATTATCCTACCCCCTATATCGACCAAATTATTGATGATTGTGCTAGAAATGAAATTTTTTCATTCATGGATGGATTTTCTAGTTATAATCAAATCAACTTACTCCTTGTTGATCAACCAAAAACAGCATTTATATGTCCTTGGGGGACATTTTCTTATTGCAAATTACCTTTCATATTAAAAAATGCATGCAACTTTTCAAAGGGTAATGTCTTACGCTTTTCATGATATCATACATATTGTACAACCTTATCTGGATGATTTACCTACTTGCTCTTTATGCAGGGACGATCATCCTACACACTTACGAACTATTTTCATGAGATGATGGCATTACAAGATTTGTTTGAACCCGCACAAAATTTTTTTTTGAGTGCAACCGGGACAATTACTAGGATTCATCGTTTAAAAAGCCAACATTTGTGTCGACTCCTCAAAGGTTGAGGCCATCATCAATTTACCTCCTCCTTCCACACTTCGCCAAATCCAAAGTTTGCAAGGGAAAGCAAATTTATGATGTAGGTTTATCCTGAACTATGCTGAGTTAACAAAAGGTTTTTCCCAATTGTTGAAACAAAGTGTTCCTTTTATTTGGGATGAGGTTGCTAATAAATATTTTGATGCACTAAAACATGCATTGACCCATGCACCGTTATTGCATCCACCCAATTACCACCAGGACTACTTTTTATACTTAGCTGCCTCTAATTCCACCATTGGAATGGTTTTGGTTCAAGAGGATGAATCTCAAAATGAGCATGTGATCTACTATCTAAGTCGGAATCTCAACCCGACGTAAATTAAATATTCGCATGTGGATAAATTGGCCTTGGCAGCAGTTCAAGTTGTCCAACGATTTCGTCACTACATACTGTTACGTAAAACAACTGTGATATCTAATTGCAACCTGATGATGTATATTTTGACAAAAAAATTACTCGAGGGAAAATAATCTAAATGGATTATCATCCTACAATATTTTGATTTGGAATTTGAGAAATCTAAATCAAAGAAATAACTAGTGTTTGCAGAACTTATGTGTGACTTTCCCAATACTGAGACAAAAACAATGGTAGAGAATCCCATTGCAGATGAATCTATGTTTCTTATCAATACTTTAGATCCATGGTATGTATATATCATCACATATATTCAAACCCAAACCTTCCACCTAGAGCTTTCACGTTCAAATCGATGGAGAATCCGATATCAATCCCAACAATACAATATTGTTGGAGACACTCTTTATTGTCGTGGTGCGGATTCTATTTTTCGACGTTGTATAACTCATGAAGAGGTTGAAAGAGTTTTGAATGATTGACACTCTGGAGCGTGTGGTGGTCATATGTGGGGGTTTGCCACAACCCAAAAGATATTGTGCACTGGTTATTTTTTGTTGTCCTTATTCAAATATTGTATTATTGCAGTCCGAAAATGCCACAACTGCCAAATTTTTTATCGTAATATGTGTGCGCCTCGAGCTCCTCTTCACCCAATCATTGTTGTTGGTCCTTTTGAGAAATGGAGCATTGATTTCATTACATGTAACCCTCACTCGGTCAGCGGGCATGGGTATATTATTCTCGCTGTATATTATTTTACCAAATGGGCTGAGGAGATGCCTACATTCACGGCAGATGGAAAAGCTATAGCTACATTCATATTCAATCATGTGATTTCTCGTTTCAGTGTGCCTCAAGCTATTATCACATACCATGGGAGTCATTTTTGAAATATAATGATGACCAAACTTTCTGATCAACTTGGCTTGCACCACGATAATTCTACTCCATATTACCTACAAGCTAATGGTCAAGTTGAAGCTGTCAACAAGGTTTTAACCACCATGATTAAACATATTATCGGAACTCACAAATCAAATTGGCATACCATGCGTTTTTCGGCACTATGGGAATATCGAACCTTAGCAAATACTGCTACAGGGTTCACTCCTTTTCAACTTGTTTATGGTTTAGAAGTTGTGTTACCCATTGAATGTGAAATAATATCACTCCAATTGACCATTGAGTTACTACCAGCTACCTATGAAGAGGAAAATTTCTTTTTTTACTTAGCGCAATTGTATGAGACTCGACGCACTGCTACATTAGCTACTAAAGCTCATAAGAAATGTGTGAAAGCTCAGTATGATCGAAGTTTTACCCCTCATGTTTTTTTAGAAGGTGACCTAGTCTTAGTATATGATCAAGCTAATGATAAGCTAGGTGCTGGAAAATTTGAACCAATGTGGCATGGTCCCTACATCATCAAGCGTGTGCTTGTGAAAGGATCCTATGAATTGACTGATTATGATGGGGTCTCTTTAAATAAGCCCAGAAATGGTCGTTATCTTAAGAGATATTATGCTTAACTTTCGTGTGAATATTTCACTTATACATTAGTTACTTTTTAGATAGTGTGCCTTAGATTAGATAAGTGTTCCTAGTTTAAGTTTGTTGTTACTACTATCACTGCTTATCTTGATTACTCTTGATATTGTAGATGTCAAAATCCCTTCAAATGTATATTGGTTTTGCTAATGGTGTCTATTTTAGTACACGGAATATCTCTTCCGCGACTTGGGTTATTTATTTACCCGCCGATGAGTTAGTTTCTATGCATGGGGTATGCCTTGGTCAAACAATGAACAATATTGCAAAATATAGTGCAGTTATTGAGTTATTATCTGATGCCATTTCATTTGGTATTCCACTTTTGATCATTAGGTTGGATTCAAAACTCAATGTATTACATTTAAACTAGGTATATGCAATTAAAAATCTAGTGTTATTGAGATTATTTCTTAAGGTTCGTCTCTTGGAACGTCAATTTGATTAAATTGAATATCAACGCATTTCAAGAAATTTAAATACATTGACTGATGCACTAGCTAATCATTTTCTAAATAGACATTTGCAACATTGACATAGTAAACCAAAACAACATTTGATACATGTTGAACAAGATACTCAGAGAAAGTAGTAATATCATAGATAGGTTTGTTTTCAAAATATTACATCATCTATGATCATAGGTTTAAACAACTTATGATCTAATAGATACTAATAAAAAAAAAATATCAATCAGCAATGATCATCCACTATCTCTGATGATGATCACGGTAATATTCCATGGCACGTGCCACCTTGCGTAGGAATCTCCTAAACGGTCCTGGAACATCCGTAACATATCTCTAAAGCCGGAGAGGAATGTCATTTGATCATGTTTCAGGAATGTCTGTGGTTAACCTCTCCAGGTTTTGTTTCATATCTGTTAGGATCTCTGCTGCCTGATCCCGTGGTGGTGCTATAGGCTCTACTTGTCACCTATCAAAGAGATAGAGTGTAGTTGGTCATCGTGGACCGACATTTGCATTTAAATATTTTTATCAGTATTGGATGATTAAAAACAAATAAAAATTAGATTAAAAACATCAAAATAGTTCACTTACCTGACTCGTCCCACTATGCCCCTAGAGGCAAAGACATCTCAGTATCACCTCTGAAATCTATCCCTGCATAGGGGAAGTCTTCAATTGTGAAGACTTGGTTCCTTAGCCACATAAAGTATGTCGGAGTGAACCGAACCATTGAACTGCCATCGCCACCATGGCAGGCCATTAATGCAACCCAATGTACCATATGAGGTTCCAGAAGTTCCCCACGATCTACTGGAATAAGTTGAGGGGCGAGAAGTGGGATTCTCTCTAAATAAAAATAAATCAAAATGGCACCATAACCAAAGTTTTTCAACTTTTCATTCTTTGCTCTAGTTAATTAGCCTTTCATGTTGGCCAATACCCCTTCACACCAGTTGAATAGGGTGCCTCCAAAACACTCTACTACAGTCTGCATTTGAGATTTAGTGGCTACATGTGGAGTTGTAGTCCCACACAATCTGGTTACTGTAAATGCAATAACTTTGAGATCCAATCACAAGATAGTTTTATATCTATGTGTCTATCCTTTAAGTCTGTCTCATCACTGCAATACTGTTGTTTCTAGCTAGCAACAGGTAGGCCACCCTGTATAGCCCCAAACAAGGATATGTTTTCTCCTCTCCTGGACAATCCAGTAAGAAATAACTATCCTCTAGCTCAATTTTGAGCCAATGGTCACCAATGATGAAGCATTGATCTTGACCTTCCCATGCATTTACTAGCCATGTCATCAACTCTACTTGTGCTTTCATAACTTGGATAGCCCGGAACTTATATAAACCACAAACCTACAAAACACGCATTGTTTTAGGATCATTCATAGCTTCATTGTCTATAGTCTCATGCTCATGTTCATGCCACTCTAACATGGTGGAATAACCTACAAGTAGACGTATTTGAAAGTTAGAAACCATTTTAGTGCAAAACTTAAATCATTTTTAAGAGAAATGGTGAATTTTAAAATAGTCATGGCGCCTCCTCAATTTTTGTGAGGAGACAGCACAGATGTCTGCATGGGCTCTACACAGAAACTTGGGCAACCCGATAATTTTCTCATTGAAAAATTATCGGGGTCTGCAGGTAGCGTGCGCATGACCTACGAACCCTCGAGAGCGTATTTTTAAATATAAATTCCTCCAAAAAAATGAAATTGAGACTTAAAAATAAAAATGAAATGGATGGAAATGAAGAAGATGATGATGTGGATTACTTAGTTTTGACAATTCAAGGATTGGAGGGTCGGTTCTCCCAATATTTGCTCTGAAACATGTTTGCCAAAAGCTCTCAATTAACTGCTCTGACGAAAAAGGTGAAAATGATTTTGTTTTGACTCCTTTTTATAGTTTTTGAATGAATAAAATATTATATTTTACTTATTTTTCACCTTAAAAGGCTATTTTTACTTCTTGGAAATAGGTATGTGTAATATTTTAAGTTTTTGTGTAGCATACAAGATTTTTTGGTGAGAAGAATTATTTTGACGCTGAGTATACTTTTATCACTTTTCGGTCTCTTGAAAATTACGAATAAGCGAAACCCTGGAGTTTTCTTTTAAGCCCTTTTCAAACTCTCTAAATATGAATATATCGCCGAGTACTTTACTATTTGAACTCGTTAAAGGAAATGAACAGTCGTCCCTTCAGTATAAGTTTACCCCTTTTCCGGACTGAAATAGACTATTTACGAAAAAGGTATACGTTGACTAATCATGGTCAATATAGTTCTCTCCTGTATCATTTTATCCTTTTTTTGGGCTTGAGAGACTAAATTTACAAAAAAGAACAACCATGGAGTTTACTTATGTTTTTCTTCTAACTCCCTAAAACTGAAAAACACTAAGTTTCTCCTATATTGGACTTGTTGAAACTTTACTGTCGATTACAACAAGACCGAACCACTCCTTCTTAGGGTTCGATTTTAATACTAAGATGGACTCATCTGAAGGATGAGCTTACACAGACAAGCAAATTTTATCTTGCTCAATCTTGTCAAAAATAAAGACATACTTGCCAGTAATGGTAGGGAAAAAGAGAGAAAAAGAATCCAGTTGTCACCCTTGTTTAAAAAGCAACATGCCACTCTTGAACACGACACTTTTTCACACTTGTACCTGGGTTGGAAAATCCTTTGTCTAATAGTTAATCAAACCACATTGAAAGTCTTCAGCCAGTTTCTGGGTATTAGCTTTAGGTCAAATGCTGCCAAACCATCTATAGTGTCATTATGTGTTCAAAAGAGAGTTCAAATAAACCATTCATTGCATACATTTGTCTTCATTCACGTTGACCATCTCTAAGTCAGTCCTTACAAAAAATTTCTTCAAAACTTGATCTAATGGTTTCGTGTCATGGGATTTCCTACGACGGATCACTTTTTATCGATGTCAGATCATCATCTAGAAATTTGATCTAGAATCCTATCAGTACCTTGGGATCTGCATGCCCTAATGGCAAGTTTCTCACTTTCGACAACAGGTTACATCATTGACCTTCAATTGAATGATTCTATGAGTGTTCGATTGCAAATCATTCATTCACACGTCATAGATTGTACTTGAGTGCTTTGAGAGCCATTTTCATTATTGGTGGTTTCTCTCACACTTGTTAGTAGTTCACATCATTGATCGGTTCAAGTGGTTTCTACCATGTTCGACTTCGACACAATCAATCACATGGATAGATTCATGCTAGTTCGGGAAGTGGAAATCAAGACCCTAGATCTAGGTTCCACCACCCAGGCTGCGATGTGTTTTATTATTTATGATACATTAGACTACTCATGATAGATGGTTGAGTCCATACTGTGTCTACTTTGATGTAATATTGAAACTATTTCTGTACCAGAAAATTTAGTTAGTTTTGATCTGAGTATGGGAATGCCTACCTCAGCAATGATATATATATATATATATATATATTGAATGTTTTTACAGGTTTTCAACCACGTCCCCAATCCAATCCTCAAAATGATAAAGCACTTCACTCTTCAGCATAAACTTTAGACTTTTCACTTTAGGGGGCAATTTGTTACACGTTATTTTGTCACCATGACATTTTACTGTCCATATAGGTCTATCCCCACCTATATTTTTCTCTCTTAGAAGTCAAAAACCCTAATGTTCCCAATCCAAGTCTTGGAATTGGAGAAAAGCTCATTAAAACCTTAAAAGTCTACCTCCGCACTTTTTCTAGCCTTTTCCAGCAGATTCGTGGATACTTTTTCTATAGCCTGCGACAGCCCCCGCACGTTCTATTATTAAAACCTGCGGACCCCCATAAAAATTCAAATAAAGGAAAAAGTAAATTCTAGAAGCCCAGTTGGTCGAATATTCCCAACTGTAAGCTTCTAGAGGCATGATCAGTTCGAGCTTTATCCCTCCACTCATGGAGCTTATCCCTTGGTCCATGGAGCTCAAATCCCTTCATGAGAGGAATCCATCCCCCTCTTCATGGAACTGAAACTACCTCCATTTCCCTATAGATTGAGCTCATGTTTCAGTCTCAAGGGTAGCTTAAAGTTTGTAAGTAATTGCTGAAGAGAATTCCCAAGTGCATACTTTCTGCACTAGTTTTTTGTTGGCATCAGAATGATCACACCCTTATGCCTATAACTTCATGCTGGTATTTAGAGAGGAAGGCTTGTCAAACTAAGGGTGACACAATTGTTCAAGACCTAGGGAGAAACTTGTACGACATCAAGGCGTTAGGTTGTAAGGTTACTCCTTTTTTTATTCAAGATAATACATAGTGGATTTATTTTTCTCATTGAGTTGTTCTTGTGCTTATTGGAATAACATCTCTACTTATACTCCTTGATCACTAAGTTAGATTAACTTTTATTAACTATTATATGTTGCAGATGCTTTGATCCTTTTGCCTTGTCTTTGGTTGCAGTTTCTACTTATTGGAGAAGTCACTTCGGAGTGACGAGACAAAAGACTTCATCAAGCATTTGGATTTCAAGGTAGGAGCATGTCCTCTTACTTTCTTATGATAATTTTGGAATGAATTTAATCTAGAGAAAAAGGTTTTCATATGGTTGTTTGTTTCTAGCTATTCGTTGAATACTAGGGAGATCGCTCTTGTCTGCAAGAGGGATTAGTCTGTTTAACAAGAGGGATGAATTATGTATGAATTTTAATCACCTTTCAGTGAGATCTCTTTTGATTTTTGGAATTTTCACCCAATTTAAGTTTGAGTCCTCTATTCATGGAATTAAATTACATTTGACTTCATTGGAATCCTATTGTGTTTGATTTGAAGAATTATCTTGCATAGATCACATTTGCATAGTTAGAATTCTCATTTTCACGGCAGGAAAGGAAATTGTGCATAGATTACATTTGCATAATTTTCAAAGGAATCGTGCATATATTACATTGCATGGTTTGGCATCTTTTAATGCTTTGAATTTAATTGGAATAGTGAAATTGAAAGATCTAGTTGGGAAGCTCTTGTTTGATGAATATTTAATTGTTGCATCATTTTTTTCATCTCTTTCCTACACTAGATAAGCTTTCATAAAAGAAGTAAAAGAGTTATCTTTCTCATGTTAGTCACATCATAGGTTTGTTCATGTGACATCGAATTTTGAGCCTTGAAATCAAAACATAATTCAAGATCAACTCTAAAATTCATCTCAATCAACCTAAGGAGAATTTGTAACATTAATACAAACACTCGGAGTTCTAGGCTAGAGATGTGTTTTGACGATGTTAAACATAGGAGTTGTATTTTTTTTTTCAGCATTGCATTCTGGGGTTGATATCTCGTTCCATATACATATGTGTATAGGATCGTTCTCCACATACCTTTGGGTATATCGAATGGCGCTCCACGCATGAGAAGTATATGGGAACACTCTCATTGAATGGTTATGCATTAGAAAACACTACTACAAACTACACTCCCACGTATCGTTGAGTATAATTTGGGAATCCCCTATAGGTTGCTATCCTCATCATAGATAACCGAGTCAGCCGCCTTGTATATTTTGATACACTGAACACAACATTCAGAGATATTTGATGTCATACATTAAGTCCTTGGTTCACCAAGGTGTATATTACAGTTAACATTTTCTTGGTAAACATTTTTCCTAGTTTACCCCTTTGTTTTATTTTTTGTTGTTAATTTCTAAAATAAATTAACTGACCGCATAATAACATCCTCCTCGTGGAATAACTCCTTAGTAGATATTAGGTTGAGAATAATGGAAACAGTTACCGACTATACCAATCAAGGAAACTCCTCTGACAGGAATCTTGTTACTTTTCCTTCTTTTGGAAATATTGGTGCTCTTAATCATATGACAACATTGTCCCTTCCCAGATTTACAAGTGGTTTTCTAGTTTGGTTGTTTTCAACTCCTATGGCTCCGAATGTCCAAACTTCTTCTCAACCAAGTTCTCCTTCACTTGAAAAATATCAACCTCATGTTGATCATAAATTTTACCCATTTGCTTCTTCACCTATTATTTCTTCATCCCTTTCTTCCTCCTCATCTGGTGAGAGAGGAAAAAGAAGAAGAAGAAAAATAGTTAAGGGAGAAACCAAGAATCCATTTCTACCGATGCAACTAGTATGGAGGAACCTTCCAATCAACCCTGTAAAGCTAAATTCCCTTGCAAGTTATGTAAGGGTTATCACCTTCTTAGAGATTGTGCTGGAATTCCCAAGATATTAGAAGTATGGTCCACATGCTCACATCAAACTTTTTCATCAGCTTATGGAGATCATTTTGGTAACAAACCTCAACTAGTGATAGTAAGGTCAATGGGAAAAATGGTAAAGTCAAATTTCCCTGTAATTTATGTGAATGGAATCATCCTATTCACCTTTTTCCTTATATGGATGAAACCTCAAAAGTGTTGTAAAACCTTACAACTTCTCAACCTTGGCTTCCGACTGGTTATCGGAAGCTTTACCCTAACCCCCCACTAGTTGATGATGTGTTTGATTAGAATCCATCTCTAGTATATCCCACTCTCTCTTAATGTGAATCCCATGAGTATTTTCTCAACCAACCATTGGTAGGGAACATGGTTGACTCGATTCCACCTTTGGCTGATTGTACATTTCTCATAGAGAGTGAAGTTCATACTACTCAGGTTCTTCTTGTTTCTTCAAATTCCAATTAATTGGGGGGGAATCCTCCCATTCCCACGATACAGGGGGGAAATCCTCCAATTCCCATAACACAAGGGTGTAGTTCTCCCATTCCCATGACACCCCCTCCAAGTAGTGTGGTCACTTATTTTGATTGGAGTTGACTAGCAGTATATCGTCTTGCTTCCTACGTTCCCTTCCAAATCATAGTACAGGATTATAATATTCATGTACCTGACACAATCATAGATGAAGGCACATCAGTAAGTATAATATCCTCAACTTCTTGGAAAGCTTTATGTTCTCGGCAGCTTGTGCCCATTACCTATAATTTGTTCACTTTTAACAAAGGACCCAATCAACCGTTAGGGATCCTTCCTATATTACTTTGGGAGGAAATATTGTCTATATTGATGTGATGGTTGTCTAAGGCCTTTGGATTTTAATTTACTCCTTGGTTGTTACTATGTTTATGTCATGGCAGCTCTTGTCCCTTCTCTCTTTCGTGTTATATGTTTCCAGCATGAAGGAAGAATTGTGACCATTGATCAATTTCCATTCATTGGTCCTAATTTGAGTTCCAATCATCCATAATCCCTAAATGGTCCTAATTGTATACAAGTGGTATCTCCTTCGCCATAGGTTAATTATGCAACAACATGTTCCATGCCCACTTCTACCGATGATCTAGTAGGTGATGTAGTGCATCATGTACTAGGGGCATTATATACAAGTGGTATCTCCTTCGCCACAGGTTAATTATGCGACAACATTTTTGTTAGGTCCCTATATCACTAGTATAGTCCCTTATTATTGTTAGTGTAACCCCCTTATTGTTGTTATTGAACCCTTGTAACCCCCATTTTGTTATTATTGTGCCCTGAAATTATTATTGTTAGGTCGGCTAGGATTACATTGTGGCCCACTAGGATTACATTATGGCCCCATGGACTCCTATATATAGAAAGGAGGTTTTGTAAATTGTATCATCCAAGAACTGTTCATTTATGTAATGTATTGGAGGTTTCCCCCTCGAAGTGGCTCATTTCTAAGGCGTTGATATCTCTCTTCTTCTCTTTTTGGAGTTGGTTACACAACATTTGGTATCAAAGCTTTGGATTCTAGGGTTTCGCTGCTCCAAATAGGTCATCGTGGAATTTTCACTATAAATTTTTTTTTCACCTTGTTTTCCGTGCTGAAATTTGATGATTTGTAGGGTGTGAAGTCAAATCCCGAGGAAGACTTTCTAAATATTTCGTGAGGCCTGGTTCGTAATATTATTTAAGGAGATATCATCTGTGGAAGTTAGGTATTTTTTCAGGCTCATAAACAGGTCATCGTGGCATTTGCGCTATAAATTTTTTTTTACGAAGGGTCAGAGTCTGAAATTCATATGGTGCGAAGCTGAAATCCTGAGGAAATTCGTCAAAAAATTTCAGAACTTGGTTCGCATTATTTTTGGAGATATGATCTGTGGAAGGTAGTGCTTTTTCAGGCTCCTGAATTTCATCTCAAAGAGGTGATCGTGGGAAAAGTTCAATAACTCTCTCTCTGGGCATCGGATTGGAGTGCCGTAAAAATTGGTCACAAGTACATGGATTTTAGTTTCTTGGCTATCAATTTCAGAGACAAAGGACGAAACAATGACACGTGGAAAGTCGTACAAGTTCGCTCTACTGAACCAGTCCATAATTAGGTCATTGTGGGAGATTGGACACAACTTTGTCTTGGAGAATCCAAATCAGGTCATACCTGTGGCATTCAAAAGAAAATTCAGAGGGCTACTACAGTACTGAATTTCAGATATTGAAGATCTGCAATCACAGAGATAATACAATTTCAATATTGAGCTCCTCAAAGCAAGAAAAAGGTGTGTATTTTTTTCAAATTGCACAAGTCTTGTTTGAATAATCAAGTTAAATTGATCCCAAGGGCATATTGTAGAATAGATATCAGTATTGGATTCTAAAATGGCCCCTAAAAAGAATTAAACACCCATTAAGCCTTCAGAAGGCTCTACTATGACTCATGAAGATGAAGAATGGCAACATGACATATCAAAATTACAAGAGCAAATTTCGCTCTCGCAAAGAACAACAAAAAATGAAATGGAAGTTTTGAAGAAGGGCGTGGAAACTAAGATGGATGGTTTGAAGAAAGGCGTGGAAGCTAAGATGAGTGGTTTGGAAGCTAAGATGGATGGCATGGAAGTGGGCATGGAAGCTAAGATGGATGACATGGAAGCTAAGATCGATGAAAAAATGAAAGACAACATGGAAAACATGAAGAAAGATCTAAAAGTAGACATCGAAGGTTTGGGAAAGTTGATACAAGAAATGTTTCCTAATGGTGAAAAGATAGTATAGGAAACTCATGATGAGAACAAAATAAATGTTAATCGTGATTTCATAAACTCTAATGTTGGAGGGAAGAACCACCATATTCCAAAAATGGATATGAGGAAGTTTGATGGAAAGGATCCTGTAACATGGATACTACGGATGGAGCAATATTTTGATCTCCATAATGTGCAAAACACACAAAAGGTACGCATTGCAACTTTACATTTAGAACAAAATACATTTGTATGGTATCGATGGCTTTGCTCCCGTAAAAAAATTGTCACTTGGTCAATTTTTACGAAAGAAATGATAGCACATTATGAGGATACAAAGAGCAACACCTTCTTTAGCCAATTGGTAAATCTCAAACAAAAGGGTTTAGTGGGGCAGCACATTGAGGACTTCCAAAAATTGAATATAAGGGTAACTGATATTCCAGAGGAACACGGGATCGATCTCTTCATAGGCACTTTAAAGGATAACATCCAACATGAAGTTCGTGTTTTGGAACCGGATTCATTGGAGAAGGCATTCAGGTTGGCAAGAAAAGTTGAATGTAAAATAATGGCGACAAGGAAGCCTACCACTCAATTCTATAAAGAAGAAAGTGTTGCTACGTCTAGATTTCCACAACCTACAAGGTTGACACCACAACAATTGGAAGAAAAAAGAGCAAAAGGGCTTTGCTACAGTTGTGATAGCAAATACACTAAAGGTCATAAGTGTGCTGAGAAGAAATTATTTTACATAGATTGTGGAGAGGAAGAAGAAAATGAACAAGAAGAGGATATACACCAGGAACCAGCCCTAGAAGAGGAAGAAATGAATCCGACCATATCGTGTAATGCACTGGCAGGAATTACCACTCCTCAAACTCTCAAGATAGCAGGACAAATCAAGAAGAAAAGGTAATAGTGTTGATTGATTCAGGTAGCACCCATAATTTTATTCATTGTAAGGTAGCCAAGGAATTAAATTGTTTCCTATACCCGGCACCAGAATGTCAAGTGATGGTTGCAAATGGAGGAACTATAAATTGCTCTGGAAAATGCCATAATATCAAGCTAACCATGGGGGAATATGTATTGACTAGTCCAATGCTTTCCATTCCTATGGGAGGTGCTGATGTTGTACTAGGAGCACAATGGTTACAATCTTTGGGGACGGTAGCTTTTAATTTTCAAGAACTTTTCTTGAATTTTTTTTCAGAAGGAAAGGAAGTCGAATTACGGGGTATTGCGGGGAATCCAGGAAGGATAATAAGCTCTAATGTCATGACAAAGCTTCTAAAGAAATAACAACGAGGCGTAATTGCACAATTGTGCTCACTAGAAGTTCCAACATCAAAATCATCTATTTCTGCAGATCTCCAACAAGTCTTGGACAATCATTCCAAGGTGTTTGAAACTCCCAAAGGACTCCCACCTATTTGTGATCATGATCATGCTATTCATTTGATTCCGGGAAGTGTTCCTCCAAACATCAGGCCTTATAGATATCCTTACTTCCAAAAGAGCGAAATTGAACGTATGATTGCAGAAATGTTAGAAGCGGGTATAATTCAACCTAGTCAAAGTTCTTTCTCTGCTCCTGTAGTATTGGTACACAAGAAGGATGGATCATGGCGAATGTGTCCGGATTATAGGGAGCTCAATAGCTCACCATTAAAGATAAATTTCCCATTCCTATGATTGATGAATTATTGGATGAATTACATGGAGCAATTTATTTTACCAAGTTGGATCTTCATTCAGGATATCATCAAATTAGAATGAAGACTGAAGATATTCCAAAAACGGCATTTCGAACTCATGAGGGTCATTATGAATTTTTGGTCATGCCTTTTGGCCTTACCAATGCACCTTCTACATTTCAAGGGTTGATGAATTCCATTTTCAAACCCTTCCTTAGAAAATTTGTGCTAGTATTTTTTGATGATATACTAATCTACAATAGGTCTTGGAAGGATCATGTTGAACATGTTGACGGGGTGCTCAAACTATTGCAGGAGAAACAATTATATGCAAAAAATCCAAATGTTTCTTTGGAGTACAAGAGGTGGAATATCTGGGTCATATTGTATCTCACGAGGGTGTTAAAGTAGACCCTAACAAAATTAAAGCCATTAAGGAATGGAAAGTCCCCACAACCATAAAGCAGTTGCGAGGATTTCTCGGGTTAACAGGGTATTATCGCAAGTTTGTTAATAATTATGGGAGAATAGCAGCACCTCTAACAACATTATTGAAGAAAGATGCATTTTCATGGACTCCTGAGCAACTAAGGCCTTTGAACATCTTAAAGAGGCAATGTGCCTAGCACCGGTCTTAGCTACGCCAGACTTCACAAAAACCTTTATTGTGGAATGTGATACCTCAGGAAATGGAATTGGTGTTGTTTTAATGCAGGAAGGAAGACCCATTGCTTTTGAAAGTCGTCCAATCAAAGGAAAGTATTTACAGATCCTATTTATGAGAAGGAAATGTTATCAATACTGCATGCACTAAAGAAATGGAGAACTTACCTAATGGGAAGACACTTCAAGGTAAAAGCTGATCATGATAGTCTTAAACACTTTTTGGAACAAAGACTATCATCAGAAGAGCAGCAAAAATGGGTCACAAAGATGTTGGGTTATGACTTTGAAATAATCTACAAAAAAGGAAAGCTTAATGTTGTTGCAGATGCACTCTCAAGAAAGAATGAAGAGGTGGAAGCATTGCTTTGTGCTATTTCTATTATCCAACCAGATTGGATAACTGAAGCAAGAGATGAATGGAAGAAGGACAAAGATGTATGGACACTCATTCAAAAGTTGCAGCAAGATCCTAGTACATCTGATACATTTAGTTGGAAAAATGATTCCTTATGGTACAAAGATTGCTTATATCTTTGCAAGAATTCCCAACTAAAACAAAAGATTCTTCTGGAATTGCACACTTCTCCTTTAGGAGGACACTCAGGATTTTTAAAAACTTACCACAGGGTAGAATTTTTTTGGGATGGCCTTAAATCTGATATTCAAAAGTTTGTGGCGAAATGTTTGGTTTTCCAACAGAATAAAGTGGAAACAATTAAGACCCCAGGACTTCTACAACCTTTATCCATTCCAAGTCAACGGTGGGAGGAGATTTCAATGGATTTTATCACAGGTTTACCTAAGTCTGAAGGAAAGAGTGTCATCATGGTGGTAGTTGATAGACTTACCAAGTATGCACACTTTTGTGCATTATCTCGTCCATTTAAAGCAAGTACGGTTGCTACTACATTTATGGACAGAATTCAATAGCTACATGGAAGCCCAAGGGTTATTGTGAGCGACAGAGATCCCATTTTTACTTGAAATTTTTGGACGGAGTTATTTTCTTGTTTGGGTACTCAATTAGCTCATAGCTCATCTTATCATCCTCAATATGATGGTCAAACTGAGATAGTAAATAAATGTTTGGAAGGATATCTTCGTTGTTTTGTATCTGATAAACAAACACGATGGGTCAAGTGGTTACCTCTCGCTGAATGGTGGTATAACACTTCCTTCCATACTGCAGCAAAAATGACCCCATTTATGGCACTTTATGGATATCATCCACCATCCATCACATCATCTTTAAGAGAAAATTTGAAGGTTCAAGCAGTGGAAGATCACATCGAGTATCAGCAAGAAGTTCTCCAACTCTTAAAGGATAACCTGAATTTGGCACAAAATCGAATGAAACAACAGGCAGATCAACATCGCAGCGAGAGAAGTTTTGATGTAGGAGATTGGGTATTTTTACGGCTACAACCATACAAACAAATTTCCCTCAAGCAAGCTAAGAAGGATAATAAATTATCACCAAAATACTATGGTCCTTACAAGGTGTTGCAAAAGATTGGTTCTATGGCATACAAATTGGAGCTTCCTGCTTCTTCACGAGTACATCCAGTTTTCCATGTTTCATGCTTAAAGAAGGTTATAGGTGAAAATCTTCCAGTTCAAACAATATTTCCGGAACTTGATGAGGAAGGAAAAATCATATTGGAACCTGAAGTGGTCATGGAAACAAGAACTCGACAATTTCTAGAAATCGTTTTCGATCGATTTCGGAAGTATACTGACTCCTCCTGCTACTTACCCATTGAAGATTCTACATGGGAGGATGAGAATTTTATACGAAGCACCCAAGCTACTCAAGCGTTGAGGAAAACACTTTTGAAGGAGAGGGGCATGTTAGGTCCCTATATCACTAGTATAGTCCCTTATTATTGTTAGTGCCAAGCATGGCTAAGAGGTTCTCGTGAGTATTGTTTTCTACCTTTTCAGACTTAAGAGACTATCTACGAAAATGGACATTTGTAGTTTTCTTTTTTGCATCTTTTTAAAACTCTCTAAACATGAAAAAGATGTCAAGTTTTACCTTCATTGGACTCATTAAAACATAAACCAGTGATGCGCTTGTTGAACATGACAAGGACTAACCACTCCTTCTTAGGGTTCATTAAAAATACTTGGAGGGATTCATTCGAAGGGTGAACTTAAAATCAAAGGGTGAACTTACAGATCAAGCATATGTTATCCTCCTCGTTAAAAAATAAAGAGATACTGACTAGTATGGTTGGGGAAATTGGGAAAATAGGGGTTTCTATTTTGCTAAATGGTAGTGAGTTGCTCTTGAACAAAACACTTTCCACTTCATCTCTGTGGTTATTGGGTTGGGTAATTTGCTTGTCTTTTGGTTATCATACCATTTCAAAGCCTCCATTTCACTTTTGGGTCAATGTTGCCAACTCCATTCAATTTCATTATGTGTTCAAGAGAAGGCCATCAGTTGATCCCGATACAATACTATTAAGCCTTTGTTTCATGTCTAACTTTCCTGATCCAGATCCATATTACCATCATTCTGATCATTCTATCTCAATCATGATACCTGTTTCATGTCGTTGATAGGGGATACATCAAGGCACTCATGCGATGGGTCAGTTCCTGTTTACATCAATACATCATCCATGAAGTTGACTTAGAAATACCCCTTTTGTACCTTGATTATTGCATACATAAATGGAAAATCTCCTTGATCTCAGCAACAAGTTTACATCAATGGCCTTCGACCGAAATATTATATGTGGTGTTCGACATCAACTCATTTACTTACACCATACCAATTGTACCATTGTACCTTGAGAGCCATTAACATCATCAGTGGTTTCTCTCACATCTCTTAACAACTTGCAACATTGACCGATAATCAGATGGTGTCTACCATGTTCAATTCCATCTCATTGATTCACATGGATAGACTCGTACATTAGTTGGTCATTTGAATAATATAGAAGACCCCAGATCTAGTTTCATCCATTCGGGCTATGATTTCAGGAGTTATACAAAGATCACAATGTATGATGGCCATGATCATATAGAAAATCATCCAATCATGAGTCCATTAGTTGCATTTATGGACACGTCTTTTGATCATTACACATGCTACGTTAGATTATGATCTGAGTATGGGTATGCATCCCTCAGCATCCAGATGTCATGATACTTGTATTATAACATATGAAACTCATTGATTATCCTTGATCCCTACTTGTCACAAGATAAAGCACTACAATCATCAGTCGTCATCTCTGACTTTTCACTTTAGTGGGAATCCTGTTATAGGAAATTTTGTCACATCTAATGAAAGTGAGCCTCCTAATGGAATCAATAAACATCTTATTCCCATTTTCATCATCTTGCACAAAGCCCTAAGAATGTACCTTTCATCCCTCAAAATTTGAACCCTAAACTTCCCTATTTGAGCCATTTTGAACACAACCGCTCCCTACAAGCCTATTGGGGTACGTTCACCTACAAGTTGCTCCCCTTTGGCCAGCATTGGTCACCAGAAGGTAGCCCTCCTTTGCAGTACCTGTGTATGTTTTAGAATTCCGGGAGGATGAGCAAGATTCCGGAAGCTTCATCTTATAGGAGTTTCCATAATTTTTTTCAACTACTTACCTTTGATTGGCATTCAGATCCTATCCTACCCTAATTTGGATTTTTTTCCACTTATCCTTTGATCTTATCCCTCCATCCAAGGTGGTTTTAAAACCTTAGAATGGTAATTGGATAAGAACTCCCAAATTACCCCTCTCTCCTATATATTAACCATCTTTCCTATGCAAAGGTTGGTGAATGAATGGTTGAATTTGGAAAGTGATTCTACCCTTATGTTGCTACAATAAGTAGTTATCATCTCATGCATAGGGTGACTATGGGTGCATATTGTGACAAGGAAAGGACAAGTCAACAACTTGGAGGAGATCTTCTACAAGATCAACTTCCACTTATGGTTGTGATCTCCTTATATTTATATTAATGAAAATAATTCTTTGTTTTCCTATATGTGATTTTCATTCATGTATTTAAATGCCACATTGATCTATTGAATAGACTATTTAGATGATACTGAATACATCTTGTAGTTTCTTGGCTTGTGTTATATGATTGTGCAGGTTCTAATTTTGGCAATTAGAGCTGGAATTGGAGCTTCCAATCTAGAAGGAGCAAAGGGAGTGAGAGTTTCTAGGTAGGTATCACTCTGTCATCTATTTACTTTAAGGAAAAACATTGGGTTCCTTATCTCTCAGTTGTTATAGGTTGACCACCAAACCTAGGGGAGATACCTTTGTCCGCAATCATAAATCCCGTATAATAGGCTGCATGTAGAAGGGTATCTCAGTGAGGAGAAGAGACTGCATAAGAGGCTTCTTGTCACTGTTGAGGCACATTTTTATGCTTGCGGGAGGGCCATGTATGAGGACGAGAGATGCAAGTATGTATTGAAGGAATTTGTGGGTTGAGACTCTTAGAAGACACATTCGCAGCCTTGAGAAGGTCATTGTGGGTAGACCACATCCCTTACTAGCCTGTAACAAAGGTGCATAGGTAAGGTTGTGGGTTTTTCTATGCCTAGAACAATGACAAATAAGGTGAGGAGTCCTCCACATTAAGGCTGCAAAATGAAGGGAATCTGCAGTTCGTTTAGGGTTGTTTGGGTGGTGTTATAAGGGGTGTTGCAGCATGAAAGTGTCCTAACCAGGAACAGTAAATGACAATAGCGTGATAACAGAATTGGAGTGAATTTTGAGTTCTTTTGGGTCAATTTTTGGACAAGTTTTATGGGTGGTGTATTGGAAATTTTTGTGACCATCCTATGAGAAAATTATATCAGTAGTTGTTTGGATGTCTTGTCAAGAGGAGAAACATAAGGTTACAAGTATGTATGTCTTCTTGAGTTGATGTAATTTGTAGGTGGATGGGTTTCCTATGAGAATTTTGTTGGTATCCATGTGTAAAGGTCTCCTAGGTGATTAGATTCCCTAACTAGGAGTAGATGCTACAACGAGACTTGGTCACTCATGGACTGTTGAAGGGTAGCATGAGAATGGACCAAGTGTGAATGTGGATTAGGAATTTATGGTCTGGTGGAGGACAATGTGATAGTGCCCAAGTTGGAGCTCGATGTGTACCATCTTCATGGAAATAGATGGTTTCTAGAGTGGTAGAAGAAGAGCTCAAGGTTTGATCAGCTAGAGGAGCAATTGAGCAACCCCAGACTTATGTGTGGAGAAGGACCTCTACAGAAGATGATGGGAAGTCCTCCTTACTCGTGTTCATTGTGGGATATGGACATATTTCAATTATAGGTGGCAACCCTGCATGCCCTATGTTGGTATCCATTGGAGTAGTGCAAGAAGACCATAGTTGGATGAATTCCCTGAGTAGCTGAGGAGAAACAGTGGGCAGATTGAGAGTTGTTCACAAGTGGATATGTGAACAATTCAACAAGATTCTGGATGTGTTAATGCGTTGATGGATGAATGATCAACTAGTGAACATATTGATAGCCGAGTTTTAGCGGCCAAATGGACTTGGAGCATTGATAGAGACAGGAGCTGTAGATCAGGAACCAAAGGACCAGGTAGGTACAGGGTATGAGCAAGGAGGGTCACAATATCTTGTTGAGGTAGATTGGTTGTCGATGGAGTGACACCAATCCCTAGTATTGTATCTTTTACTAGTGGATGTATGAGGGCCATTATCCCTGGAACGATGGCCCTAGACTATTGTATTATATGTTGTTTAATATAATGAAGTTGGGTTGAAAATGTAAAAAAAAAATTATATTTTATGCATGCAGTGATTTACTTCTATTTATACTTCATTGTAAAAAGTAGTTATGTTGAGATTCTTAGTTTGGTAGCGTCAGAGATTTTATGATTATATCCTAGACCCAAGATCCTGAAAAATCAACAAACAATATCTTTAGAATTTCAAAGCTCTTGTTGCACTAGAATAGGTATTTTCAACACATATGTTGTTTTTCAACTAGATCAGTGTTAATGAAAATTTTCCTTATAGATGATAAGTACAAGGGAAATGAGACAACAATGCGAAATTTTTGTCTACTTGACATTTGTTTCATATTTAAAAATGTGTTTCCAAGTTTACGAATCTTTCGAATTTTTGTCTCCATCACACAAACAATTTTTTCGATTTTTTTTGAAATTAGATGTCATTGACTTTCCCATATTTTTCATATAGGAGCTACAATACATTGTTGCAACATAGGCATCTAATATGAATCGGGAATCTGTGTTCACTTACCATAATGGTGGGATTTGTTTTGCAAATCCATTTATCCACACATCATAATGGTTTCATTTGAGAAGTATAATAGGATGAGTGACACTATATTGTAGGATTATTATGTATTCCCTTTTTGTAATAAAAATATAAACATGAAAATGGTCAGATTATATGTTTTATGTATAGGTTTTGATTTTTAGAAGAGAATAAAGTTTTTTTTGCATTGCTCGATTGTCACTGTTTTCACCGGAAAAAAGTTGCAAGATACGTGACTCATCGATTGGCGGAAAAGGGAATCCGGACCTATAGGTATAATGTTTATGTTTTTTTCAATATATTGTGTGAGGATGGGTTTGAATTTGAATAATTTCTTTTGACAACACTACTGAGTCACAACTCAAATAATCAGAGCAATGAAAGCTATAACATCAACATTAACAAAATGTTGATATATTGGTGCATCTTGAATCTAAAAAAATCCGTGCTCATGTTATGTTCCTCTACTTTGGAACTTTGTGATAAAGAAATGATCTTGCACTTGACCAAAAAATTCATTGTTTTTTGCAATTAGGGTACATAGAGATGAGACTTTGTGTCTATAATATCTACTACAAACTACTAGATGATGCCTAATTAATGTGTCAATGTACTCATCAACAAAGTTTCTATTCTGATTTGTTTCAAAATTGGATCCTTGTTTTCAACACATTTGTCAATGGATCCAAAAGATGTTCAACACTTGTGAATGTTAGAAAAACTTTGGTGGATAAAGTTGTCATATCATTACAAAAATGTATTTCCGTATGTGTTCATAGTAGTGAGGAGATGTATGAATTCTCTTCAAACATTGATATGCAACTGGTGACTACAATAGTCATTGAAGACTATTTGATTCTCGACATATTTGGAAAGTAGTTTCCATCCATTTAGTTCTCCTTTACGCGTAGAAATCCAAGTTGAGGTATAAACTTGATTTATCAAATACGAATTGATTTAAAAAATATAATTGTAATATGTGGTGAGAAGCCAGAATATATGTGCAATATCTCCCATTGTGAAACCCCTAATAAGGGAAATGATTGATAACGTCGATGGTTGGCTTGATCCATAAAACAATGTCAAAGTTAAGTTCTTTAAATAATTTGTCCTAGAAAATTCCCAAGGGATGGGATCCTTCTGAAGGTACAATTTGTATCAAGACCATGGATGAGGTGGACGTCTGAGTAACCATGAATAAGTGTTATGTTTCTAGCTCTAAATCATCATCTGTATTTGGTGAATCTAGTTGATCAATTTCTTGATTATTACTCTCATGATGTTGTTTCGATTGATCAAAGTGTTTTTTCCATTCATCATTGATTACTATTTGTTCTTTTTTGTATAGAGGAGTATCACACACACCTGTAAATAAGTCATCACTTTCTTGAGCCGAATGTTATTGGACAAATAATCTTTTACTCCATTTTTCTCTTTAGAATAATTACAACTATCATATTCTCATCAATATCTATAGGAAAAGTTGTTTGAACTCTCTCCAAGTTCATAGGGACATTTATAATTGTGTCTGTCAATCCAATTTGTGATCGTTTGTAACCAATTTTTATTATTTTTGCAAAATCCATTCTTGATGCCACTTGCCTTTCCTCTAAATATGTCAATTGTGCAATAGAAACCAATTACTAGTTTCGACGAATATGTAGAGGCGATAAAAATGTAGGTTCCTTTCCATTGAGTATTACATTATTACATGATTTGAAAATCTATTCATTTAGGTTGATTGCATTGACCTTTGTTGCAACAATGAGATAACAAGCATTCAATAATGCAATTTTATCAATGGCTTGCATATATTTTCCAAAGAACAATCTGTCACAAATTCAACATGCATATGTAGTTGTGTCTTCTATTGATTGCAAATATGCCTCAACTACTTGTTTTGACTGCACATGCCTTTTTTTTCTTCACGTAGCAAGGCACCTTGTGTTCTCATTACATATTTCAATCTATGAAACTGAGTGTGTTTCTTATTAGATCCACAGGGAGACTAAGTTTTTGTTTTGTACATGCATTACCAAAGAATTACCATCCTTTTTTTGACAAAGTGCAATATTTAGGGACTCTAACAGAATTTATTTTTCTTAATGCCATGTTGACATTTGATTGATAGTTCAATTAGGTACAGGAAATAATAGGAATAGATTTGGTGCCAACAAGATAGATAGAAGGCACACAAGACATTGTATTGTAGGTTTTTTCTTTGAGCATTGTTTGCACATTGTCACTATGGTCGACATTCTCAAAATAATGAATTTGCTAAAGTGCATGTAAATGTGAATGTGATGTGGATGTTGGTATACACATAAGGTATAGGAATTTGGATGAACCGTTGGATGAATAGAATCTCAAAGAAATGTCTTTTTCTTTGTATTCGAAATGTGTATATCAACATCAATTATCTCACATATTCATTGCATTGTAAAATATTTTCATTCTATATGGCCATATGCATATGGCATTAATAAGTTAATAAGATAAATTTTCCAACCATTAATACATTTGTCTTGCTCAATGGTTCTAGCATGTAAGTGTTCATGCAATCAATTAATAGCTCTAATGTCATTGCAGTTGAAACAATTATTTTTTCCAAATATTTTCCTCATAGAAATAATATCAAACCATTGTGCAAGTGTACAAATAGACCCGAAAAAAGATTCATAACCATCACTGAAAAATTGTTCATAGTTCAAGAAACCTTCTTGAAATACAATTTGTTGAATTGACATGTCCAATTGTATCGATGCGAATTTGTGTGGATAAATGCATGGAGTAATTAATCTAACAATTGGAGCTAGAATGTATTTTGTGTGATATATTAGTAGTGGTTTAAAATGGACACACAGAGGATAATTTCTGGTTATGTAGCAAAATATTATATCGATAACCATGAGTATCTTGATTGAATTGGAGATATGGTTGGCCATTTGTGAAAAAAAAACATTGACTGTAATCGACAACCATTTAGATAACCATTTGATATAGAAGGCATCTCCCTATAGGATAATTGTAGATGGAGCACAAACAAAAGAAGGTGTAGGAAATCATTGCAAATACGTTTCAACATCATTAACATGGTGAAGATCTTGAATATACTAAGGAGTCAAATCAATATGCAATGAATGTGTAACAGTTTCATCCTGCTGAATCAAGAAATTCCGGAAGTGGTTTACAATTCATTGTCGTATCTCAACTGCAGTATAGTGGAAGTGAAGAAGAACAAAAAATAATTCAAATAGACAGTCACCAAGATAATAGAAAAATGCTCCAATCTATATAGATTGAATCTAGATAACTTGAAATCAAATTCTTGTAGCTTTGACCCATGCAATGCAAAATATTTTTCATTGCCATAGATCCTATTTAAACAACAATCTTTTGTGCTATTTTTTGGGTTTTTTTTTTTTTAGGTAGGTGTTAGAAAATTTGAAGACTCTATTGTTTGCATGTGATCAACGGAAAGAAAAAGAAAAATAATATAGTCAAATAGAAACCATTTATTCTAATCAATTAGTGCACATTAAATATAAAGCACTAAATATACATAATAGTACCAAGAATAATTCAAAACATATTGTAATCAAACGATAGGTTCACATGAGTATCTAATTCAAATATAAAATGGTTTCGAATTACTTAAAATTTGTATAAATTTCACCATATCTTAACATTACCCTAATCACATGAGTTAAAGAGACATATACCGATGACCAAGTTTCTTACATAATTGTTTCCAGGACTTTTAAATCTTTAAACAAAGAGAATGGACTTTCCAAGAATACTAACTATTGAATGTCTATGTCTCAATTGTTTCATCATTATCTTTTATCAAGGAAACAAGTTCGATGGTTGTGGAATAAGATCCTAGAAACAAGTCCATGGTTTTGAAATTTGTTCTTGAGATTGCAAGCATATATTATATAAGCCTTACCAAGGATTCAAGAAATTGACTCAAGCATTATATATTTGTTACAAATTGATTAATAAGATATTATGATTGTCGTTTTCATGAATTTACAATGAAGACATTAATTAGAAGCCAAAATTCCAAATTATAAATTCTAATAAATAAGATTTCACTCCTGGGACTAATAGAAAATGCTTATGATAATTGGGACACCATGCTTTGGCATTATGTTAACACAAGAATAAAATATGGACTATCTTACAAAATCCAACTTTCGTCCATTACTACAAGAAAAACATTGTAGTCTTGTCAAGAGTTCAAATTGCTACCATTAATTCTAATTGATAAGTGCACCTTAAATATAAAGCACTAAATCCACACAATAGTAGAAAGAATAATTCAAAACATAATGTAACCAAGCAATAGGTTCATATGAATCTCTAATTCAGAGATGAAAAGTTTTCAAATTACTTAAAAGATGTATATATTTCACCACATGCTGGACATTACTCTAGCTTGACAAGAGTCAAAGAGACATGCACTAATGACCAAGTCTCTTACATAATTGTTCCCAAAATTTTAAATTCCTAAATAAAAGGAATGGATTTGCCAAGAAGACTAACTATTGAATTTAGGCTTCTATGATCCATATCATGAAAAGCAAGAAAACTTTTGGTAAAAATCACATTATCGAGTTTTTTCAAAGCCTTTCGAACCATACAGTGGTTCATAGGACAAGATGAAGAATAAGATCTTGGCATCAAATTAAATAGATGAAGAGAATATATATATATATATATATATATATATATATATATATATATATATATATATATATATATATATATATATATATATATATATATATATATATATATAGCCATTATAATATAAAGGTTTAGATTTGACTAGATAAATATTATTTATTAATAAACAATATTTTAATATAAGGAAATAATTGTTAGAATATAGTTGTTATTATTGAATTAAGGAAAATAATTAAGCAAAAGGAAAATTTGAATGAAAAGAATATCTAAAATAAAAATAATGGAGTTGTTTTTAATGCGACTTTTTGGAGTTTTTGGTGGATTTTCTCGCTAGAAAGAGACATAAAAATTTGAGGTGAAATCTTGATTTGTGTCATTGAAACTGGTTTTTGACTGCATATATGGATTCAACACCCTCAAAATCACAAAATAAATTAGAAAACGTTTCAAAAAGTCACATTAAAGAAAACTCGAAAAATAATATTTAGGTCAATCCTAAGTAATTAAAACAATAAACAATTAATAAAATAAAAATAATATTTGGGTCAAACTTAAATAAAGAATATTTGAGTCAAACCTAAATAATCAAAACACAAAAATAAAACTAATATTTGAGTCAAACTTAAATAATCAAAACAATTAATTCTAAAAACTTTAAAAAAATAAAAATAATAAATGAAATTAAAATAAATATATTAATAAATAAAGCAACAAAGAAAAAAAAATAAAATAATTAACGGTTTTATTCGTATAAAATTTGTACTTCAGAAATTCTTTCGGTAGTAATCACATGCAAAAGAACGAGGTCAACGCGTTTCGAACCAACCAGTGTGGTTCATCATCAGGACTATGTGAGAGATCAGATCCAGTCATTAAGTATAAATAGATGTAGAAATGACTCAACTAGCCGTTAGGATAACGGCTAGTTTGACTTTGAAAAAGTAAATATTCCATTATTTATTTATTTATTTAATTTTATTAATTTTATTTATTTGTTATTATTATTATTATTTTAACTTATTTATTTATAAAACCTTTAATATATTAATATAATGGTAAGTAATTTAACAAATCGTGGTGTAAATTTTTGTAGATTTTGATTAAATTATATAATAATTAATAAATATAATTCATTCTTATTATAACACACCATCATCAAATAGTCAAACAAAGAATCAGAATAAATAAATAAATAAAATAATTAAATAAATAAATAAAAATAACATAAAACAAATAAATAAATAAAAAACAAAAATATAAATTAATAAATAATGAAAATAAATAAAAAGATTTTATTAATTAAATAATTAATATTAATATTATTACTATTTTTATTTATTTTAATTTATTTTATTTAATTTATTTATTTATTTATTATTATTATTATTATTTATTTATTTATTTATTTTTATTTATTTATTTATTATTATTTATTTATTTATTTATTATTATTATTATTATTATTATTTAATCAAATAAATAAAGTAAAAAATAACTAAATAAATAAATAAAAATAAAAATAATAATAAAAATCAAGAATATAAGGCAGGAATCCAGCATCTGCTGATATTCCAACCGTCATCTCTATTGAGATTAATGGGCCTTTTTTCAATTTCAATAGCCTCTCTCAACTTACGATGATGGAAATGGTCGATTCTAGCAATGACCTTAGCATCTTCTATGCAAACATGATGGTTAGTCTTTTCTGCATGCTCGGCTAAGGCGGATGAGCGAGATCTTCTATGCTTGATATCAGCCGCATGCTCACAGATCCTTTGATTAATGGACCGACCCGTCTCACCAATGTAAGGAGTCCCACAGGAACAGGGAATGATGTAGACACCTTTTCCATTCCTGGGGTCAATCGGATCTTTAACCGATTTAAGAGAACTACGAATTGTATTAAGGGGCTTGAAATAAGAGGAAACCTTATGCTTTTTAAGGATTTTAGCAATCTTATCAGTGGTACCCTGGATGAACGGAAGGCTGACACTGCCATACCATTCACTAGGTTCTTTTTTATTTTTATTAACAGGACCTTTCTCTTCTTTGAGGAAAGCCTTGAGGCCCTGCGACATACTATAACCATTATTACAAAAGACATTCAACAGATGGGTCTTTTCTCCCTCAAGGTGAGACTCATCAGAGATTCTCAACGCCCTTGTGGCTAGGGTGCTAAGGACGCCTAATTTTTGAGCAGGGACATGGTGGGAGCGGTTCATGAAGATTAGTACTAAAAAATACAAATAAAAAAATAAAAATAAAAATCAAGAAATTAGAATGAGGAAAAACTAAAAAACTATATATATATATATATATATTAAAGGCGAAAAAGGAAATGGGGGATCTAACATTTGCTAATTTTTCAGCCATCATTTCTATTTCAAATTGCTTGGCCTCCTTTCAATATCTATAACCTCCCTAAAGTTATAGTGATGAAAATGATAATTAAAACGGCATGTTTTGGCATATGTCAACATAACATTACAAGAATAAAATATGCATTGTCTTATAAAATCTCTCTCATCCATTATTTAGAAGAATACTCCACCTTTTCTTAAAAAAATTGAAGAGCACATGGAGCATTTCTGTTATTGTTGACAATTGGAAATGTGATTTCAGCTATGTCCCAGCCACTTAAGCCAAAATAGCAGATGTTGCAGCACATTGTATTGAATAGTTATTTTCTGGCTAATATTAGATGTTCATTGCAACCATAGTCGATTATGATCGTACAACCTTTCCAGTAAATAGGAGGTTATGACTTAGACCAACGAAAGTCTGCAAGATGGATCACGATGCTCAATAATTTAAAATCTTTCTTCCTAAGATTTCTAAGCTAGATATTTTACATAATTTAAAGCATGTGTATCATGACAAAACCTGGTATGCAGAGAGTTAAATCCACAAGTTTTCTTCTTGTTTTATAAATTACCACGTGTTAGTTGCGTAGTCAAAGTGTTGAGACAACCAAAATATGCCCATGTTTATACACCAGCAACCAATCAAGTTTCAGTAAAAACAAGTTTCAGTAAACCGAGGGAGTCTACTTGGCCCAAAGCTTAAAGAATTCAAGACTCCTTAACCTTAATTAACTAGTTTTACTTTGACCAAGATTTATTGAAAACGTAACCATGGCACCATAATATAGAGCTTTTTGAATTACTGTGAAATACCCTAACCTCTTAAAATAGTTATTTTCCTGAACTTTTTAGCTGACTAATATCCAAGTAAACACTGCATATTCCCATGAGTAAAGACAATAGCTGTCAGTTGAGAAGACTTTGTTCAAGTGGAACACAACACACCAAATGGAAAAGGAGAATTCACTCCACCTATGAGTTTCTAAGCTGAATTTCACTTAGCAAACAAAGTTGCCGAGGGTTTATAGATTCAATTTTTGGATTTTGAGAACTGCAATAAAGGACAATAAGACCCCAAAACAAAATCATTGAGTAGTAATCAAAAAATATATCAACTATTGTGATTCAAATCACAAATATCTGAAAACACATTTTTCTTGATTTAAATGGCACATAAATCATTGTCTTTAATAACATTTAAGAAAACATTAGTTAAAATAAGTCATGTTCATCTATCCTTATGGTCACAAGGAAAAAAATTCTTCTTCCAAAGCATCACTGAGCAAATAAAACATGTATTCTAATGTGTCTCATTACTATAACCTTAATTCAATAAAACTTCAAATTTTCAAAACTGCAATAACAGACGAACAGACTCTGAAAATAAAATCGTTGAGTAATAATCAAGAAATAGATCAACTAGTATCATTCGAATCACAAATATATAAACACACATATTTCTTACTTAAATGGAATGAAAATCATTGTTTTTATTGACATTCAAGAAAAAACTAGTTAAAGCAAAGCAAAACCCCTCTCACCTCACAAAACCCCAACCAAAAAACATTGGTGAGTCTAAGAAACCTAGAAATCACAGAGCCAAAACAAAAATGTAACCCAAAAATTAGCCTCAGCCATAGGGGCTAATGCCAAGCAATGAAATAATAGGCCCTCTATGACATGAGATAAAATTTATACGAGATCCACTCAAATGACCTGTAAATTACCCCCACCACATTGGTCGAGCCTAACAACTGAAATAATAACAAACCCTCTACAATACCATACACACAACTAGCAATAAATTAAATGACAAGATAACTACAATAGTAGACACACAAATTTAGAATGGAATTCAAGCCCTAGAACCAAGCAAACCCCCAACCAAAAAAAACATTGGCGAAATCACAAACCCCCCACCAAAAACACACTAGAGAAACAACAATGCAATCCAGAAATTTCCCTCCAGCACAGAGGTCAAGCCCAATTACTGAAATAACAGGCCCTCTGTGGTTGATCCAAAGAATTGAAATAGCATGCCCTCTACGACACCAAACATAATTTATGCAAGCTCCACTAAAATAAAACCTATACTCTAAATTGTCTCATCACTATAGCCCTAATTCAACATAGCTAGAGTCGCAGAGTATATATGGGACGAATGAAACTCACTAGATAAATGAATACTGACAAAATTAAAGTTTGCATTCTCCAAATTAGCACAGTTCATTTTCAATGCTCCGAAATTTTCTCCTGTGTCACCAGACAATCCTCTAAAATTGTTGTTATCGCAGTCAAAGGAGTCCAATTTGACAGTGAGAACAACCTTTTGCTACAAAAAAAATCCAATCCATAGAAGGGACTTTTCCACAGTCCCTACACAATGAGTACAAAGTGCATTTTATCAACCTATCATCCAAATGAAAACACAATTAAAATCACAGGCAATTAATATGAAACATAAACTCATCAAGGAAATGACATTGTGTATTTTTCAAATTTTCACAGTCGATTGCCACTATTATGAAATTCCTCCATACATTAGCGGCTGACCCTGCAAATTGTTATAATGCTGGTCAAAACAACTGAAATTGGCAATGACAATAAGCAAAGAAGAAGTTTTGCCATCCTTGATAAGAAACAAATGAAAATACATACCTTTGTTTCCTGTCACTACTAAAGAAAAGGAAGCTCCAAAAATAATCATAACAAGACCTCGATGAGGCCGCACATGTAACCAACACCCTGTTAATATCCCATGAGCCTCCTCTGACATGAATTTATAGCCTGATTTCTCTATATGTAGTCATAAATGAAATTGTAAATAGCCAGTATGATCTCCCATTTAACCATCCTAGAAAAAGAAATTTTAGCAATCGAACTTCACTGAAATAAAAATCGAGCTTTAACACCACACTAAATTTCAAGCCTTATAACCAATCAAAACCCCTCTCACCTGACGAAACCACAACCAAAAAAATAATCACAAGTCCCGAACCACCTAGAAACAACATACTACTAGGCACCACTAAATTCTAGAGGTGATATCAACCCTCACGGAATGGCATACAGGCCCTAGAACCAAGAAAACTCCCTCTCGCCTCACAAAACCCCCAACCAAAAAAACACAGGCGAATTTGGGACTACCTACAAATCATAGAGCCAAAACAAAAACGATGTAATCCATAAATCACCCTCTGCCATATAGGCCGAGCCTAAGTACTAAAATAACAATCCCTCTATGACATCAGACAATTTATAAGAGTTCCACTGAAATAACCCAGAAATTACCCACCACCACATAGACCGAGCCCAAGTATTGAATTAATAAAATCCCTCTGCGAGATTGGACATACAACCAAGACCAAATTAAATTGCAGACCCTCTACGAGACCGGGCCCACAACTATAGAATGGAATTCAAGCCCTATGACCAAGAAAAACCTCTCTCGTCTCAAAAAAAATCCCATTCAAAAAAACATTGGCGAAACAACAAAAACCCCAACCCAAAACCACTGGCGAAACAACAATGTAATGCAGAAATTACCCTCCACCAAAAAGGTCAAGCCCAAGTACTAAAATTACAAGTCCTTTGCAGCTGAACCTAAGTACAGTTTATATGAGTTCCATTGAATTAAACCCAGACCAAATTAAATAAATGAAAAGTCATTTGTGAGACTCGACACACAACTATCGAATGGCATTCAAGCCTTAGAACCAAGCAAAATCCCTTTCGCCTCACAAATCCCTCAACCAAAAAAACATCGTCGAAACAAAAAAAACCCCAACCATAGCCACACCGGCGATATAATAATGTAACCGATAAATTATCCTAAGCCACAAACGTTGAGCCCAAGTACTGAAATATGAGGCCCTCTGCAAGAACAAACACAATTTAAAATGAGCTCCACTAAAATGATAGGCTGTTGGAAACCAGGACAATACTAAGAGTGTGAATCAATATTGTAGCAATTTTTACCAATTTAAAACTTTTGTTTTACTTTTTGCACACCATTAAATACTTCATAATAACTTTAAATATTAATACCGTAGATTAAGGTAAACAAAAAAATTGATCCAGGGATATTAGTGGTCACCCGCCTACTCCACTTGGGGCCCCCACCATTGTCTCTTTCAGTTTTTTTTGGCCAACACAACTTACTATTTTTAGTAGTTTTTCGTGTCTTGAACTTCCGAAGCCATTTTGAGGCCCTAAATGATGTTTTTTGAGAAAACATGGGGCCATGGCTTGAAGTTGCTCACTCAAAATTTGTAGTCCTCGAATAGATCTTTCTAACGAGGTATGGTTCGCATCAAACGGAGATCGTATGCCAAAAAGTTACGCTCCCCGGGAAGTTGAAACACAATTTTACCAAACGGGGGCCCATTGTTTTGGCGCTTCATCTCTCAGGGTTAGGCTTCTGGATGTTTAGGTTTTCCATTGTTTCTAAATAATAAACAGGCCCTCGAGCCTCATTGTAACCGCCCGCAGGCTCCGTAGCCACCACATCTTCTCGCAGATAGCTACCAACGCCCCAACATTCCCCCTCTTCGCACAAATCGATCAATGGCATCGCAGCGGTCTGCGTTTTTTCTCGATCCTTTCTTTGCATGTCCCCAATGAGGTTTGGCATAAGGAGTTAGGCTTGATTCGGTGGAACCTTTGCAAGATCAGCCTTGCAAACCCCAACCCGACGCCTCATGGGGACGAAAAGAAAGATGAGGGAACAAGAGACTTATCAAAATATTGCTCGAGGAGGTCCTCGAAAAACAAAGGAACGCGATGATGAATAACTTTGCCCGCATCCTTCAACGGTTGGCCCACCCAGTGGCGGAACCGGCATCCAAAGAAATCATACCCAAGAGGTGTGACTTTTAAGGTACAAGTAAATTTCGACATTCCCATATTTGAGGGTCAAGAAGGCAGATGTCATAGATAGATAGTTAGCCATATTAGAAGGATATTTATCGCTTCATGACTTTTCCGACTGAAGATTATTTTTACTCCCTAAAGCTACCCCCATGTCAAGGACTAGTGGGAAACCCACCGTGAGAAAGGACAAGACAGAACCTCTCTGCTTCATCGTACCCACTTGGAATTCTTTTCCGAGAGCCCATCAAGGAACAATACTATCACAATGAGCTACAGAGGACAAGCACATACAATACCACGCCGCGACAACAAAGTGGACCGAAGATGCTCATGAACCGACGAACTGCTCCATACCCCCGCGCACAAAGTTGGATATCAAAATTTAGAGAAACATCCGGTGCCACCCTTGTCGTTGTCTACACAGACACATTCGTAAGGAAATGGAGTTCCTCGACATCTCTCGCTTGGCACGACACGAAAGGTCGAAAGACGAGCAAAAATTCAAACAAAGAAGCGAGACCCTGATCTTGCGAATCAAAAGGCGGGAAAGGTGCTCCCAAGTCACAGAACAAAGGATAGAGGTAAGGAATGGCAGCTCAAGAAAACCCCACAAAGACACAAGCAAAGAACAACACCGCAAAGCCAAAGAAGGACACGGGAAAGTGGTGTGAGTTCCATAAGAGCTCCACTCACAACACAAGTGAGCACGGCCACAGCCGTGTCGAGATGAGGCTTTCTCAAGTCAAATGCATGCTCCGACTCTAAATCAGAACCCGACATGGGAACAGGCGGGAAGCCAGATTATCGATGGGGAGCCCAATGCCATCGTTGCTACCACGAAGATCCAAAAGGAGGAACTGGAAGATCCGCAGGAGGAGGAACGTCTCTTCCACTCCCGGATATGGTAAAGGCTCCTCAAAGATGTACCATTGTCGACAATGGGAGCCAAAGGAACCTCATTTCAAAGAGATGTCGTGAAGCGATTGTGCTTGCCGACCACAAATACCCACATCCATACACGATCCCCCATGGCTTCACCAAGGACGAGATCTCCGCGCTCGCCGTCAAAGGTTCTCTCAGCATCAAGCCCTTCGTTGATGAGGTATTATGTGACATTGCTCCTATTGATGTTTTTTATGTATTATTAAGACAACCATACTTGTGGAAGCGCGCGTCGTGTATGAGTCTCGACCGTGCCGTTATTGTTACTTTGGGAAATAAGTTGCACAGACAAGCCACAGGTACCAATTTCCGTCACATATTTGGTTACTCGTAAACACGCAAGAAGCCTATATTTCCCCAAACCAGGAAATTCGTTTTCTCGATGATCCACCTCGTGGCAAGAAGAATATTGTGGCCACAACCTCCACACAGGCCTTTCCGCACGACAACAAAAATGGACAAGGTTGTGGAGGAGCACGGGGACATCTTCGCCCTCACCAATGTGGGTTCCTTCCGCACCGTCAAACAGCACCCGATTGATCCGGTTCTGTGCACCGCTACCCAATGGACCGATTCTCCATTTGCCGTCCGAGAACGATGAAATCAAGAGGCAGATTCAGGAGTCACGTTGTAGAAAGTTCACATCCACCGAAGTCCATCGCCCGTGGGAGCCCAATGGTGTTGGTGCAAGGCTGGCTGAGACGTGGAGACTCGTAGTATCACTATCGGGCGCCGAACAAGAAGATCAATATCTAGAATAGGTACCGATCCCACAAACATTGATGACCTTTTGGACCAACTCAAAGGGGCGAAATATTTCAACAAGATTGAATTGAAGTTCCGGTATCACCAAGTACCAATCAAAACTCGATGTGCGGAAGATCGCCTTCAAAGCCAAGTAAGGCCTTTTCGAATGGTTGGTCGTCTTCGCGTTGATGCATCTGCCTTGAATCCCCATGAGGTTGATGGATGACATCGTGTGGCCATTCACCAACTCATTTGTGTACTTGGATGACATTCTGATCTTCATTCGCACTTGGGAAGAGCACCTTTTACCACATCCGACCAGTCCTCCAAACACCGTGGCAACACTAGTTGTGTGACAATTCTGAGAAGCACTTTTGGCATGACCCGTGTTCAATATCCGGGATACATTATTGACGAAAGGGGGTGCATGTGGATCCAACCAAGATTCAAGTCATTCGGGATTGGCCACCAACCACACTATAATAGAGCTTTGTAGCTTTTTGGGTCTTCGGCGACCCTCACCGTAGGTTCGGGTATGATTCTCTCATATCATTTGGCCTGGAGTCAAGTCACCAAGGGAGGAGCGAGAGGAAAATTCTTTGGTCGGAATCTCAATGCAAGGCGTTCGATAATTGAAAATCGCTTTGTTCTACCCCCAATGCCTGTCATTTCGTACTTGCAACAACCATTTGAAATCGAGACAGTATGCCTCTAACTATGCTATTAAAGGGCTTACTCAACAGTGACATCCAAAGGCATATCAAAGTGAGACATTGTCCGACACAAACTTTGCAAGTATCCTACTTATGACAAAGAAATGTATTCCATTGTGAAAGCTTGCTTCAAATGGAAGTATTACATTTTGAGGAAGGAAACAATCATCCACACACCACCGGCTCCTTGCGCTTCACAAACACAAAGGGGAGTTGCAGAATGATCGCCACTCTAAGTGGTCCACATATCTCAGTTTACTTGAACAATGTTGGCCGGTTAAAGGGTAGCACCAATAATGTTGCGTACTACCTTAGCCGACCACCGATCGTGGCACTCACCACCATTCTCAACTCTTGTGGGAACAAGACTTCGATTGGCCACTTTCCACAAGAGTGCGACCCAGAATTCGGCCACACACATACAAGGCACTCTTGGGGGTGACAGTTCCAAATTTTCACCTCCAAGATGCACTTTTATGTCACCTGGGACACCATTGTGTTCATTCAAGCGAGCGGCGAAAGATGATACGAGAAGCACACTCGCGCCTATCTACTGCCATTTTCAAAGCTGAGAAAATAGTAGCAAGATCGTTAGTAAGTATTTCTATTGGCCAAACCTTCGAAAGGATGTCGTGAAGCACATCGCATCATGCAATCGCTTGTGCCATTTCCAAACTGACCATCAAGATGCAAGGCCTATATACTCCGCTACCTACCCCTAGTCGACCTTTGGGAATCCATCTCCATGGATTACATGTCGGGCTCCGCTTCTAATAAGCATGGAAATGGCTATGTTTTCGTGGTCATCGGCGATTTTTCAAGATGGCCATTATGGCGGCCCCGCAAGAAGAATATCACAAACAGGTTGATCGCTAAATCCCCTTTCTTTGAACGAGTGTGGGTGCACTTTGGGGATCCTGCCACTATAATATCAAATTGGGATAGCAGTGTTCCTCAACACATTTGGTCTAGCCTTCGGTCAATGTTGGACACCAAGCTCACCAAGTCCACAGCCTTTCCATCCCCAAACAGATTGCCGTACGCAGGTCGCTACTGCACGATTGTACACATTCTACGCATGTACAATTCAAAGTATCCACGCACATGGGACGAGAGCCTCCCCTATGTACAACATAGTTATAACTGTGCTCTGCCACCAATCGGTCATAGCCGCTTTCGGTGGGCTTGGGATTCCGCCCACTATGTCCCATTGACAGAAGCATGCTACTTGCGGCTACCTGTGCCGATTAGGCTCATGTCCACTTGAAGTTGACAAAATTAAATAGCCTACCTATGCGCATATTCGCCAATAGGTTCATGACATATTGGACAAAGCCAATGCTAAGTACAAGCAACACCATGATCAACATTAGGTGCCACACAACTTCCAAAATGGGTGACAGTGTGGCTACATTTGCAGTATGAGCGCCTCACCGGACCCCCACTACAAGCTTCTCCCCGCGTCCGATACGGGTCGTACACCATCACCAAGGCTATAGGGACAACGCCTTCGAGCTCGCATTCCACCATTCCTTGTCCGCACCCGCATTCAATGTGGACCGCCTTCGTCCTTACTTCCCACCTCTACCGGACACCTTCAACATTGCAAAACAACTCACACCAACAGAATTAAACCCAGACTCCATGGAATGGGACACCACAAATTGTATCGTGGACATGCAAATCAAGAACACCCACCAACACAAGACCCCAACTGTACTCCAAGTTGTCGTTTCTTGCCAACCCCCGCACCAAGGAAAGTGGTTCACCAGTGGACCAAGTTCAAAGCAGAAGTTTCTCATCTCATGGAGAACTTAACGCAATGGGGACCATTGTTTCCTAAGGGGGAGGAATGATCCGTGTGGATATTGGTGGTCACCCGCTCATTCCACTTGGGGCCCCACCATTGTCTCTTTCATTTTTTCGCTGCACAACTTACTATTTTTAGCAATTTTTCGGGTCCCCGAACTTACCGTGAGTCTTTTTGAGGCCCTAAATGAAATTTTTGGGAAACCGGGAGTAACATGGGTCCATGGACCAATGTTTCTCACTTAAAAATTTTTATTCCTTGATAGATCTTTCTAACAAGGTATGGTTCGCGTCAAACGTAGATCGTATGCCAAAGCTGTCAGCCCCTAGAAGTTGAACATCAATTTACCCAAACAGGCCCATAGTTTTGGTGCTTCATCATCTAGGTTAGGGTTTTGGACAAGCTTAGGGTTTTCCATTGTTTCTAAATAATAAATAGGCCCTCGAGCCTCATTGTAACTCAGTTTAGGTTCGTAGTCGCCATATCTCTTCTCGTAGATAGCTACCAAGACCCCAGCTAGTTTATTTCCATTCGTCCGTAAGAAAATTCTGGCTTCTTTGATATTAATGAAATGAATTGTTATTTCCGCCGTATCTTTGTATTTATGGTTATGTGTTTATTATATTGTGTTCCCCGCGTACAAATCTGGATGACAAATTCAACTCGCTCTTAATTTTATCAATGTAAGGCAAGCCACAACTTGCAAGTACAAATTTCCTGTACTACAACCAATAGGAATCCCCAACTTCCTAGTTTTTTAGGTACAAATGAATAGAGCACCAACCCCAATGATTATCGAGCACCCATCGAAAGGAGCGCCAACACCGATCAACAAGATACAACTTGCTTTGGCACTCACCAATCAATTTTTCATCCATTTTCATACTAGGACAATGACTACCTCCTCGCTTTTCAAAACAATCTTTTTTGTGTCAACCACCACTTAAAAACACCTACAACAACCTCACCATACCAATACTCTCATCGCACCATGAGATTTGTCTCACAAACAATTCTAGAACCAAGGAATCAATTTTTCTTGAATAGGTGTGTTTATATAGATTTTCCTTTTGTTATATTTTTGCTCTTAATTATTTGGACTTGTTCTCCAAGTCATTTGGCTCTTAACAAACACTTTCTACAACTCAAATCGAGTATTTTTGCTAAAAATATGATCCAGTGGATATTGGTGGCCACCCACCTATTCCATTTGAACCCCGCATCAAGATACCCGCTTTTTAAGTTGCAAGACAACTTACTATTTTTAGCGCTGGTCCTCGAACTTCCTGAGCCATTTTGAGGCCCTAAACGACGTTTTTTGGGAAAACAGGAGCAACATTGATGCTAAAGTCACGTCTCTCAGAAGTTGAAACACCAACTTACCCAAACGGACCCATGTTTGGCGCTTCATCTCCTAGAGTTAGGTTTTTGGACATTTCAGTTTTTCCATTGTTTCTCAACAATATATAGGTCCTCGAGCCTCATTGTAAAACAAATATAAGTTCCGTAGCCACCGCATCTCTTCGCAGAGATTCGCTACCACACCCTAGCTATTTTATTTCCATTATTTCTCGTAAGCATATTTATGTTATTTGATATTAATGAAATGACGCATTATTTCCGCCTCGCATCTATATGTTTATGGTTATTTTCGTATTCTCGTTGTGTTCCCACACAAATTAGGACAGTGGTATCGCACAGCCTCCGTTCTTTCTTTGTTTTTCTTTTTTTGCATGTCCCCACCGCGGCCGTGTATACAGTGAGTTAGGGCTCGATCTGGTTGAACCCTTGCAAGATCACCGCAAACCCCGATGACCTCCCATGGCGGAAGAGAAGAAAGATGAGGACAGTGGGAGATCCCATCAAATATTGGCCCTCGAGGAGGCCCTCGAGAAAAAAGGAACGCGATGATGGATAACTTTGCTCGTATCCTTCAACGATCGCCACCTACGACACATATCCGTATCCAACAAGGACTCGGAGGTGCCACTCCTTCAAGGTACAAGTAAACTTTGATATTCCCGTATTTGAAGGAGAACAGATGCGTACGTCGATAGATGGTTGAATTTGTTGAAGGGTATTTTCGGTCCATGATTTCTCCTGACCCGAGAAAATATTATTTTTGCACTCTCAAAGCTTTCCCCCATGTCAAAGACCGGTGGGAAACCTACCATGAGCAAGAGGATGAAGGGGAACCCTCTCTCGTTCTCGGCCACACCCACTTGGAATTCATTCTCGAGACGGCAACAAGTGAACATTACCCCCGTGGGGAGCTATGAGGACAAACACATCCAATGGACCACGCCGCGGCAACAAAGGGACTGAAGATGTGCACTTAACCGATGAATCCGTTCCACACCGCGCACAAAGTTGGGTATTAAAGATTCGCAGAGGCATTTGGTGCTCAAGTACCGTGGTTTTTCACACAAACACATTCGAAAGAGGAAATGAGTTCTATTATCATATCGTCAGCGCGACATATCGCTATGCCACCAAGATCGAGCAGAAATTTAATCGAAGAAGCGAGACTTGATCCTGCGAACCGAAAGGTGCCTATGAACCAAAGAACAAGCGGGGCAAGGCCAAAGCAATGCGACTCGTAAAAACACCACAAATCAAAAGAAGGACACATGGAGGTGGTGTGAATTTACAATGCCCCTACTCACAACACAAATGAGTGTCGTGCTGCAAACAACTGTATTGGTGGTCGAACTAAAGGCACCCGAATCAGATGCATTTTCCGATCCCCGAGTCGAACTCGTACAAAGGCAATGACAAAGGGAAGATTGATGTGGATCCCAAAGCACATTGTTGCCACCACCAAGATCCAAAGGAGGGACCCGCAGGGTCCAGGAGGGGGAGCGCCTTCCATTCGCAAATGTGGGTGAAGGGTTCTCTGCTGCACCTCGTCGATAGCGGAAGCCAAAAGAACCTCATTTTGGCAGAGGTCATGAAGCAGCCTCGGCCTACCGACCATAGCACACCCACAACCATATACCATCGGTGGCTTTCACCGAGGGAGAGATATCCGCATCCGCTCATCGAAGGCCACCTTTCGTCCAACACCGAAGTCATTCATGGATGAGGTATTATGGGATGTTGATCCTCTTGATGTAACTTCCATATTATTGGGCCAACCATACTTGTGGGAGGCGACATGTTGTGTATGAATCTAGGCCTCAGGCCGCGATGGCGATTTTGGGAAATAACTTCAGAAGGTGATACCTAGAGGTAGCACCGCCCCCCGTCATCTATTTGACCTGCCGCAAACAATGCAAAGGAGATTGATTTCAAACTGTGAAATCTCATTTTCCTTACAACTCGCTCACAGAAAGAAGAATATTGTGGCCACAACCTCAAAAATGGCTCCCCCGCATGGTCAGAGACATGGACAAATTCATGGAGAACACGCAGGCATTTTCTCCTCACTCGCAGGTTCTCTGCTATCAATGTGACAAGCACTCCATTGATTTGACCCCCAACGCACCGCCGATGTTTCCATACCTTCGCAAATACACATATAGAATCCATACATGTACCGGTCGAATGGGAGAAGAAAACCAAATTTATTAAACGCATCAAAACATGTCCGCCAGACAGTGTCCTGACATCTCAACAAATCTAATACCCGCCCAACAAAATTCGCTTCATCTCGTGAGATCTCAACGCAATGGGGACTATTGCTTCCTAAGGAGGAGGAATGATCCAGTGGATATTGTGTCACCCACCTATTCCATTTTGAACCCCCCACCATCGCTCGTTCAGCTTTTAAGTTACAAGACAACTTACTATTTTTAGCATTTTTTTTGGGCCCCAACTTCCGGGCCGTTTTCGAGGCCCTAATGACGTTTTTTGGGAAAATGGGGAGAAACATGGGCATAGACTGATGTTTCTCACTTCCGGTACCCATAGTCCTTGGATAGATATTTTCAATGAGCTATTTAGCGTGTCAAAAGAAGATCGGATGCTAAAGTTATGTCTCGTAGTTGAACACCAACCCCCACCCAAACGGACCCGCGCTGGCGTTCATCTCCTAGAGTTAGGTTTTTGGACGTTTTAGTTTTTTCCACTGTTTCTAAATAAATAGGCCCTCGAGCCTCATTGTAACATAGTTCGCAGGTCGTAGCCACCCACATCTCTTCTCGTAGATTCGCTATCAAAGACTTCAGCTATTTTATTTCCATTATGTCTATAAGCATATTTCTATGACATACACGAAATGATGCATTATTTCCGCCGCATATATGTGTTTATGGTTATTTATGTATTCTCGTTGCGTTCGCATAAATTTGGATCAAACCATGTACCTCCGGAATTTACAATAGGTTAGTAGTAATAACCGCTATCTTTAACTCCAACTAGCTTGGTTTTAATTGTCGAAATTGGCAGTTCTTCTATTTTGCTCTTAAGCTCCCTCTACGGGCTCTTTCCACTATTTTCTTCCATAGTACCACTCTAAATGAACGACACTTTCAAGCTCGAGCATAATCCTTTTAAAACATACTTGGCCTCTTTTTTCTTTGTTCATGGCTTCTCGCGTCGTTGGTTACAACACTGAAGCTATTTGGCCCTCCATGAGCCAGCTTCCTTTATAATCGACTTTATGGTCATTGGTCTCACTTTTATGTGAAGAGAACAAGAACTAAAGGGGCTAGTGTTTAGTTTTTCCCTTCGCGACTTTTTATAGTTTTCCATGCTCCCCGGTCCTTCATCCACCGCACATGACTCTATGCGTGCATATCCCCCAAGCTCATTTCCTCCGGTTTTTATTTGTGTGTTCCTTTGCAAACAATGTCATTCTTCCATTGGGTTAACATGTCCGTGGGGACCTTCGACACTAACCTCCATTATTTTTCACTTTGTCCGTTAAGCCCTTGTCCTCGTCCCTTTTCGCTCGGCACTCGCCACAACACACAAGAATTAGAAACCCAAGCCCTAACCTATGGCCGACTTGCTTCGTGGGGGTCCTCTTGGCTCCTTATTTCATTGGTTTCCAACTCTATATCATACTCCGACATGTCATCTACCAACGTGTCCTGTAACATTTCTCCTCGCGCTTTTCTTTGCACCCCTAATAAGCTTCCGTGCTCATCCTATCGAAATGCATGTTGATGTCACTAGGGACATCTAACACTTTCGGATTGGTGACACATGTCACTCGTAAATAGGCTACTTGGGTGCCTAAAAAACTTCAAATATGCCTACCACATGTCCACCCTCTCATCGGTTGTGTTGACATCATCCTTTACACCGTCCTGGGCCAACCATGTGCCACCACCTATCCTCATGGAGGAGAGAGAAGAGGTCCTTTGGACCTCTATTTTGCGACCATATTCTTTGTATTTCAATTTTTGTCCTTCCCAAATATTTTCTTTGTTTTTCCAAAAACCGTCAAGTTTAAGCCTTCTCAACCCAATTTGCGTATTGTGGTTTCCAAAGAAGTGATTTTGAGGTAGACCTTACCGTTGATCTACGCGATCAACTTTGGTGGAAGACCGGCTTACGTGACCACAAAGCTCGTTTAAAGGGAAGTCTCCGTTGTTATCGAACAGATTCCAAGGTATCGCGTTGCTTTCTCTTGGCCATTAAGACCCAGGTGTCAAAATAAACACATCGAGGTAATGTAATTGGGCCATCCCTCAAGAAGGCTAACCTCGCATTGCGGGGCTTTGCCCTCGGCTCATGGGAAATGTTATCCCTTCGCCCACCCCCCCGCATGGTCATTTATAATTGGACATTACTACCAAATATGCCCAATCGCACAGACCCGAGGCACAGAAATACACCGCCAAAGGTTAACTTGATCCGTACTTGCGTGTGAACACAATAAAATACAAAAAAATAAACATAAACAATAGATGCAATAGGCAAACTTCATTTCATTAATATCAAATAACCGAAATATGTTTACGTACATAATGGACATAAACTAGTTATGTGGTGATGGTAACCTATGTCCGAGAAGAGATGTGTATGTACTACATGACTATGAATTTCCTTACAATGAGGCTCAAGGGCCCTTTTAATATTGAAAACATATAAAAAACCATAAATTATCCAAAACTCCTAACCCCAAGAGATGAAACACCAAGAGTTTGTTTGCTCCGTTGGGGTTAGTTGGGAAACCAAATTCCCACGGTTGTAACTTGGTCATATTATCTTCATTTTTCACATACAATATATCATCAGAAATATCTCCTCGATTACGGCGCTTACCGTAGGCCCCCGCCCACAACTATGGGCCTCGTTTCCGGACGCGAAAAACGTTGTTTAGGGAGTCAAAACTACTTCCGTGTCTGTGGCCCGAAAACTCGCTAAAACGAGTAACGTCGCTACAAAAAAAGAAACCCCCGATGGAGTCGACTAGAGGTCTAGGCGGAATAGGTTGGTGGCCACTAATATCCACTGATCATAGCCCTCAGTGGGTAAGGCCGGCCGGGCCGCATGTCAAGCGGCTCCAGCGCGGCACCAACTCGCTCCAATATGCTCCAATGGGAATGCTTCTCAACGTTGTTGTGACTTCCACATGACCTTAGAGCTCTTTCTTATAGTCTCTAACATGTCTTACCACTATTATTTGGACATGTTCCAACTTAATATTGCCGAGGCTTCCAGCCCACTTTTAATTTTTTCATGAAGGCTCGATCACCGAAATTCAACTAGCTCTAACTTTGATCCAAAGCGGCCATTTTGGAACTTCCATATACCATTGGAAATATATTTTGGAGATCTATCCAACTCCGTGGCTTACACTTTCACTTGAGCTTATCTAGTACTCAAAGTTTTTTCAAAGCCTCAAACCCTGCTTACCGCCATTATGTCATGTTGCTCCATCATGTTGTCTTCGGACACTGTTTTGCTCTCTGAATAATAGGAAACACTCGTTTCTCCATCAATTTATTTCCATCATTAACAACATAAATACACAATCTTCGCCTTGAAATTGATGGAAGTGCTAAAATCAAACAACATACCTTTTGTTTGAAAACACATTTTTCTCTTATTAAGTCTTTAAGTTTTTGTACCCCTAAGATGGCGCACTCTTTCTTGATCTTTACCGTTGTGGTACTACTTCTAGTGTTGTTACTTTCAAACCCTCTTTTTTTCATCATTATAACAACCCCCTATTCTTGTTTTTTTTCATCACCACTCCCCCTTTGACATTAATGTCAAAAGACACCATCATGCTCCTCCTATCATGTTGACTCCCGTGGCCTCGGAAGCTTCACCTTGATATGTTGATAATGAAAACAACTACCTTTCTTCCTCCAAAGGAAGAGTTATTGGATGGAGGAAAGAGGAATGAATCCAAATATTTGTATCAAATATTCAAAAACCGTTTTTCATGGAGTGATTTTTGAAGATTTCATGGATTTTTTCTTTTGTGGTAACATACTCGAACTTCAAAACTGGCCGCAACCTACTCCGTCAAGAAATTATACTTGGTGGGAATATGCTTTTGGTCTTAGACCGAAAGATCGGATTATTTGACATGCTAATTGCACTTATTTTGTCACAAATTATGGGGATCAATTGATCATAAAACACTTGGAAATCTTGCAAAGTTTGCTTCCATCCGCAGAAGCGAGTACATCATGATGTTGCTACAACATATTCTATTTCGCCTGTAGATAAGGAAATAGAAGCTTGATTCTTGCTCAACCTCGATACTGCATAGTTCTCAAGGAAGAAAGCACCGACTACTTGTGCTCTTTCTATCATCCTCATCACTTTCCCAATCGTGATTAGTAAAAGCAAGAATGAAAAATCTTACCTCTTGGGTACCATTGTCCATAGTCCAAGGTTGTTTCCGAGAGATATATGTGAATTGTTTCCGTCGCTAAGAGATGGATTTGTCATGTGAGCTTTCAATTCTCGTACAACTATTGCAACAACTTGCATGATGAATGGCCTTGAAGTTGTCAAATACAACAGTTTCTAATAAGAAATTGTAAAGAGTATGGTCCACTTCTAGAGATTCACCCACCTTACAAGGTTGTTGTTTGTCAACATTGGAGTTCTCACTAACGAGAATTCTTCGATGATAAAATTCTTCAACACTCTCTTGAGATACTTGCTTCTAGAAATAAAAATGCTCTTAGGGGTTTGCGCTATCGAAATCCAAGGAGATATGATAGCTCTCCAAGCATGGACATCTTGAATTTTTCCTTCATATCATTGCAAATTCATTTTTCAATAAATTTGAATTAATTTTTTAGTGATAATATCATCAACATATACGACTACCACAATGAGTTTGACATCCTTTTCTTTGACATATAGATTGTTGTTATTGCTCCTCTTTAAATCCACAATTGACTAGGTGGTTGTGTAATTTGGACTACCAAGCTCTAGGAGCTTGTTTGAGGCCATAGAATGGTTTAAGTTTGAAAATATAGTCCGAAGCTTTTGTTAACCGAAAACCTTCTCTAGCTGCTCTATATAAACTTCCTCTTGTAACTCTCCATTGAGGAAAGAAAATTCTACATTCGTTTGATAAATTTTAAATCCTCGAACTATGCATATGCTGGGAAACATTCCTATTGTTTCTAATCTAGAAACATGAGAAAATTTTTTCATCAAAAATCAAAGCCGTGTACTTGAGCATAGCCTTTGCATACCAAATTGGCCTTGTTTTCTACCACTTCTCTATGATCATTCCACTTATTACTAAATACCCACCTTGTGCAAATGACATTCTTCTTTTTTTGTAGGTCTTGAAACAAGTTCCCAAGTCTGATTTTTATCTATATGGTCCAAATATTCATTCATGGCCTTTAGCCAATGTTGATCTAGCTTGAGAAACATTTTTGTCTTTCCATGGACAACAGCAACATGTGCCTACATAGGAGCATTGAGAAACTTCCTTCTTGTTTGCACCTAGAATTTAATTCACCAATGATTTGATTAATGAGTGACATTTTTGTACATACCTTAGGGGATCTTTGGCTTGAGGATTAGAGGGATCTTCTTTGCTTTCTTCTTCAGCTACCTCATCATTCTCATAACCAATGCTTGTTGGTTCATCAACACTATATTTTTCAATTTGTTTCACCTCTTGATCATCGTGCTCATATACCTTTACATTGATGTAATCAATAATTTTCTTGTTGGATTTATTGTAGCACATGTATCCTTTTTTTTATTCTCGTTGATAACCTTAAAAATTTCTTCATCGTCTCTCGGCATTGAATTTCCCAAGTTTCTCATCATTCCTTTCTTAATGTAGCATCCATCGCCAAATATTTTGAAATGTTTAATTAACAGTATGACACACCACGACCATAAGGAGTTTTGTAAACGTTGGGTCTTAGGCTTTGTTGAGAATGAAAATCGTTGTAAGAATTGCCTTCTACCCAAAATCTATGTTGAACCTTCTTTTTTTTTTTCATCATTGATCTAGCTAATTGTTGCATTGATCTATTTGCTCTCTTTGATACACCATTTTTTCGAGGAGTCTCTCGCTATGGTCAATTGCCTTTTGATGTCATTTTGTTTGCATAATTCATCAAATTCATTTGAAGTGAAATCACCTCCATTGTCTGACCTTATGCTTTTAATTTTGCAATATGTTTCGTTCTCAACCATGGCTTTGAACCTCTTTTTAACTTTCAAAAGATTTAAACTTCTCTATCCGATGAATTCAACCCTTATCATCCTACTAAAATCATCAATTATTAACATAAAATAGAGCCCACTTCGGTGGTTGAATGAATTTCGGATGGTCCACACAAATCCATGTGTACCAAATTTTGTAATGGTTTTTCATAAAGAGTTTTCTCTTTTCTTTAAAAATGAACTCGAGCTTGCTTTCCTCAGTGTACAAGATTTGCAAGTAATGTTCTCTAGTTTTGAAAGCCCTGGGAAGGTCCTTGACTTCATTTTTCTTACTAAGTTTGTAAATTTTGTCAAAGTTCATATGTCCAAGACTTTTTTGCCATAGCCAACTTTCATTAATCTTTGTCAAACAACAATTTTCCCGCCTTTCTCCTTCAACACATAAACATTGTTGTTTATTCTTACAAATTCAGCCATTATTTCTCCTATACTCCGTGGATTTGATTTTACATTTTTTATTTTCTGAACATCATACATCGTATCCCTAATCACACATCTCAGACACACTCAAAATATTGTGTTTCATTCCATCAACATATAAGACATTGTTTTCTTACCTTCACCATTTTACGTACTCACTACTCCTTTTTCAATTACCTTTGCTTAGGGAATTGTTCCCAAAAGTCACATTACCTTTTCCACAAAGTTCCCAAGTGAGAAATTTTCTTCTATCTCTTGTCATGTGCCTGGAAAAGCCACCGTCCACATATCAATGTGATCTTGTTATTGTGAGCACACAAGGCATTGTCACACCGCTCGACTTCTCTTTTTCTTTAACAAAATTTTGGTTGTTGTACTATTTTCTCAATTAGTCCTTCTTATTCTCCCTTAGCCTACAATTAACCGCTAAGGCTCAAAATTACACATTTAAAATTTCACTTGATAATTCAAGAGAGAAAACGAATTATCATACATGGGCATGCTTCTTATTTGCTAAAAACTTCTCTTAGATCTGAAATATCTATAAGAGATATTAAATCTTCATTTTTCTGCCTTGTGGCCATAGCGTTAGCACATGTAAAAATATCACAGGATGACACCATTGAACTCAAGATACCTTTCATTACCGAGCTGAATTTTTACAAATTGGTTATCATAGACATTGTACCCTTTGTTGTTGTTGACTTGTCTTTGATTGTGTAATTGTCCCTTGTCATCGCGTGGCTCTTCTCTTGCTTGGGAACAAACATAATTGGATTTTTTTCTTTCGAGTTCATTTGTCTTGATGGAATCAGCATCAAATCCAAGACCAACTCGATTTGAGGAGGGTCTCTATGCTTCCAATATTTTTTTCATATCCTCATTTCCTTTATTGAATTTCTAATTTAATTTGATCAATCGTCTTGGCCTTCTCCAACTCCTTCCTTAGAAATACAATTTGTCCTTCTAGCTTCTCACAAATTTAAGCCTTCTCATTCAATCGTTGTTTCAAGTTTTCTTGTATTTTCTTACCTTCTTCTAACTATAGGAGTAATGGCCCTATAATCTCAATATTTTCTTTCAACAAAGTTTCCTTTTGAGTTTTGTTTTTCTTCCCTTGGTCTTTTCTATTTCTTCAAGAGAATTTTTTAGTTCTTCTTCAAAATCAACTTCTCCTTATCCATTATCGTATTTGATAACCTCGACTTACGTATATTCAATGGCCATCATCATGATTTCCTTAGGGTCGTCATCATCTCTCTCTCTTCTTATCCGAGGACTAGCGGGACTCACTTACAAGAGCTCCCTTCTTCGACATAGAAGCTTCCTTCTTAGCCTTCTTCTCGTCCTTCTCGAACTTTATTAAACTTTTCTTTAGGATAATAATCCTTTTTTGTCTTCTTAGGACACTTGATGCATAATGACCAACTTTTCCATGCTTAAAACTTTTAAATGGTAACTTACCTTATACTTTCCGATCCTCGCTTGGGCTTCCTCACAAATTTGGCTTCTTCTCCTCATAATCATAGCATGAGCCATCATGCTCATCCTTGGACTTCTTTTCTAGTTTGAACTCGGTTCTTTGTTGCGCCTTCTTTAGAGCCCTCATCCCAAGCAAGTGTCTATATTTTGCTGAGTTGATCTAAAGGAAAGTGAAACTGTGTTTGGAACTTCTTCTAAGGATCGACACCTTGGGATTAAACCTTAAGAAGAAATATTAACACTTTTTTAACCACCACTTCATCATCTATCTTGTCATTAAGCCCTCTTATGGTGTTTACAACTTCTTCAACTCTCAAAAATACTTTGCAATGTCTTCATCATCATGCATTCTTAAAGATTCAAATTGTACCGTGTTAGCACTCCACCGGATCTTCAAGTACGGAAAAGACCAGGAAGGTAACTAAGGCATCAAGATCTCGCTGCTATCTAGACCTCTAGGTAGGAGAGGGCTCTCTCCAATGGATCAGAACCCAAGAGGGCTGGATCAATTAGGTTTTGTGCTTTTTGGTATAGTAGCACAGGGGTTTTGATTGGTTGATTTGGGTGCCTGATGAGTGAATTAGGTCAAAGAGGTAACTAGGTCAAGGAAAATAAGATTAGAATTGTAGGCATTTGATGGGGATGGTAGGTAGGTACTTTAACACTTTAGAGTTCTTAGGTGATATGTATCAGACCGGGTGAGGCACTAAAAAGAGCATGACAAGACATGAATTAATTTTAAATTGAAGAATCGAAACAAATTATGGTGATTCTCCTAAAATGAAGCATAAAAGATGTATTCTACTTATCAAACTTGAGAATAAAACATATCATAGAACTCGGAATGAACATGTAAATTACAAAAAAATTCATACATATGAAAACAGAAGAAGAAACTAGAAAGCAAAGTACAAGACTAACATGAATCCCAAAAGAATAGTCACAACTCATCCAATACATTCCCGCCAAAATATGAACACACTAGTGTTCTCCGATTAATACAACAACATCAAACCCTCTCAAATGAGTGAAGAATTGAACATATAGAAAAGAAAACAACTTATCCCAACCTAAGGACTGAACCTTAGTTGAGGAGCTGATCCAAAAATGGTTGGAACCGAAAACCCAAAGACTAGGGAGGTCAAACAAACTCTCCCCAGTTTTGGTGAAATCGATTCATTCATCCTCAAAAAGAATTTTACCTAATGTATTTACCCTTAAGTAACTCAAAGTAACTTAATTACATTTACATCCATCTTACATCATTAAAATCATGATTTTCCATGGTCAAACCCTTTAAAAACCAAGAAAAATTAGGAATATCAATCACCGGTTAGAAGCAAGTAGTGTCAACTTCAAGCTAGTGTTCGAGGGGGTTTATAATGTCCAAATTGAGCTTAGGATATCTCATTGGAAAGTCGAGACGATAGTTTCCAAAATGTACTTGGTTTCTAAAAATGATGAGTTTTATCCCTCCAAAAGTTCAATTCCCAAGACCGGTTAGAGCAGTCACCGCTCGAAAATGAGGGTACAATGTTGGCTTCGAGGTGTTTTTCGGCCATTTCTCCTTGCCACCTTGTCCAAATTTTCTTTTAAAAAAATCTCAAAGTTGGTATGTTTTCTACCTTCTGAATCCAATTGTGGCCTTATTTTTGCATTTGGAGGCCTTCTAGAAGAAGCACGTACCCCAGGGCGTTCCGCTTCTCCGACACCAAATTGTGCCAAATTTCTAGATTTTTTTTCAAAAATAGGCCTCAAAGATGGAGAGATATATCCCTAACCATGAAATTTTGCAAACCTAAGAGAAATTTTGTTCCTTGGCATGTTAGGAACAAAAACTCCTCCATTTTTCCAATATTCGCGTTCGATTGTCCACAATCGTTTCTCGCAAAAAAGGGGGACTTAAACAGACTTTGCACAGCATGTTAAAACTAGGCTATGAAGATGTGCATGTATCTATCATTCCTCGTAATACTTGTGTAAAAAGTGATATAGGTTTTTTTACTTTGATATCTTAGGAACCAAAATATCTTCCATTTTCAAAATTCGTCTTTGTTTGGCCACAACATGTTCTGAAAAAAGATGACTAAACAAGATATTTGAAAATGTGCCTTCAAGGATTTTTTTCAAATTTCCAAATTTTCCAAATTTCCTCAAAATTGCTTCGCAATTGCTTTATGGATGCTCGAGATGGTATTCTATGCTATCATGGATGCATAAATAATAAAATCCAACTTATCCTTCTCTTTCTTCTTGATTAGGTTTCCTTTACACTCATGATTTCAAGTAGGGTTTGTACTACTCAAGGTCTAGTTTCATGCCTTAGGATTCTCCCTCCTTTATCGTGGGTCTTCTTCTCTTCTTCTATGGTGTTTCTATTTTCATCCATGGTGTTTCTCTTGTTTTGACACCCTAGGGAAAGGAAGGGTAGGAGGTAGGTTTATGTGGAGTTGGGATTAGTGTAGGAAAATTTAGGGAATTGGGGAAGGGAGTTAGGGAGAGTAGGGAAGTGGTAGGGGATAGAAATACTTAGGGAATTAAGGAAAAATTTATTACAGTATAGGGATGCTACATAGGCAACCGTAGCCTAGGAGATAGGGTTTTGGGGAATGTGTCCTAGGAATAGGGATTTAGTGATATAGGGATAGGGATAAGGTTTACCGAGATGTGGGAAGGGTAAATTTGGGTTCATGGGAACAAATTTAGGATATGGGAGTGAACTAGGTTTCTAGCTTGAAAATCAAAAATTTTGAAACAAGGAGAATAAATATCATGAAATTGAATGATGAAATGTGAAGAGGCATTGATGAGTTTATTACTTGTTTACAACCCAAGGAACCTTGAATTGATGATTAGAAAGATTTGCAAGAAGTTTTTGAAGATTAAAGTGAAATTGGGCAGGAGCTAGCCAAAATTCTGTGAGCGTCGCACCACCTTAAAACATACTTTTGGATGACCTATCAAGTCACAATTGAACATGATAGCTTGTTGGAAAGCTACTATCTACTACACAATGGACCTATCAAGAACTAAAAATGATTTTTCAATTATAGCCCCTAAAAATCAATTCTCCCAATACCGGTAAAAAATTCAAAATGGGGGTGAAAAGGCATAGCAGGCCCTTGCAAGACACTTTGGGAGGCCTTATTGAACTCCAATTGAGCTCATGATAGCTAATTGGAAATATTTCTTTGTTCAGTTATCATTTGATTCATCAAGAAAGTCATTTTGACACTCAACAAGACACATCATTTGTCACCATGACATTCGTTCATATGGGTCTATTACCATTCACATCATATTCCCTTAGAGGTCAAAAAACATTGATGTTCCTAAAATGTCTTTGGAAATTGGAGAAAAGCCTGTAAACTTTAAAATCCTGCCTACGTGGTTTTACTAGCCTTTCCCTCCACATGCGTTGATGATCCTTCCATTAGTCATGGCAACTACCACATTGTTTGCCACTAAAACCTATGCACACCGCGTGAAAAGAAAGTAAAAAGAAAAAGTAACTTAGAAGCCTAATTGGTCTGAAATATTCTCCAACCGGAAGCCTCTAGAGACGCGCTAGTTTGAGCTTTATCCTCTACTCATGGAGCTTATCCTTTGGTCCAAGGAACTCAACCCTTCATGAGAGGAATCCATCCCTCTCTGCGGAACCGAAAACTACCCATTTCCCTATACCCGAGGCCCAAGTTTTAGGTTGAAGGGTAGATACTTAGAGATACCAATGTGACTAGAGACTCCATCTCTATAGTTTCTAAGCCGAAGAGAGTTCAGAGTGCATACCTTCTATACTAGTGAGTAGTTGTTGACACACCGAAGATCACACCTTTGTGCCCATAACTTCATGCTAGTTATTTTAGAGAGGAAGGCTTATCATAATGAAGGAGAATGATTGTCAGACTCGGGGAGAAACCTCGTACAACATCAATGCATTCGGTTGCAAGATTTCCTTTTAATTTATGAGATAATACTTATGACCCTATTTTTGATTGTTTTGTTTCTATATTTATGGGAATAATGTCGATACTTAGACCTTGATAACTAAGTTGATTAGTATTTTATTATTATTATATATTGCATATGCTTTGATTATTTGTCTTGTCTTTGACTGTGTGTCTACCTATTAGAGAACTACTTAGAGTGACGGGACAAAGGGCTACATAAGACATTTGGATTTCAAGGTAGGAGCATGTCATCTCAACTTTACTATTATAATTATTCAAAAACACAATTAATCTAGAGAAATAGGTATTCAAATGGATCTTTGTTTCTAGTTACTCGCTAGAGTACCAGGGAGATCTCTTTTGTCGGCAAGAGGGATTAATCCCCGTAACACAACGAGGAGAAAATTTGAGCTTCCTCAAGGTCACCTAAGTGCAACAACCTCTTGTAGTAAATATATGTTTCTGACATTTCTCCCGTACCATAACACTGTGGTAAAATAGAAGGAGGTTTTTTTCCTTGTTCTATGATAATAAAAACATCTTTCTGTTTTCAGGGAAATGCATCTCCATTTGGCTTAAAACATACTTTGAATAAAAAATGTCCCTATGTGTGGCAAATGATTTGTCAGCTTAGAATGACTTCTGAAAAATGATGGAGACATAATGTTTATAAGCTAAAATGGCTCTACACTTGATTAAATTTCATGAATTGGCTTAATCTACATTTCCTCTAATCGGTCATAAGCTTTCGGTGCAATTTTGTTTTTGATGACCTTGAAAACCCTAATACCTCTAATAGAGACTATGACCGAATGAAACCACAGATGAAAAATGACTAAAATAATAATGACAACCTTTGGTGATGGTACACCAGGGCAGGAAATGAGCTTTAAAGTGATCAGATTTTTGAAAAAGAGTGAGGTTTGGATATATATCTACATCCAAAGACCAAAGTTTTGCATGATGACTCGATGGAATGACAACAATTTTAGAATGAGACCCTAATATGATATGAAAAGAGATTTTTTGATCATTGGTAGCAGGATGCAAAACTCGACACTAACACATCCAAACCCCGGGAGTTTACCTTTTACCTTCATAGAAATTTCTCATCTTCTCACATATCGCTTGGAAAAATGTGTAATCCATTACTTTGACAATTTTTGATTCGTATACAAGCGCAAGCACACCATGCATTTATTTGGCATTGCATGCAAACTCTAACTTCTCGATCTTTGGTGATTAATGTTGTAGGTCTTCGATATTCTTCTTCCACAACATCCCACACATTTGCACCAAGTGATTGAATGTAGGTCCTCGTGTTCACTTTATAAAACACATAATTTGTTCCACGAACATGGGTGCCTTATTGGCAAATCCTCCTTCCTAGTTGGGCCATGGTCCTTGATCTTTCTTCTCCAACTATTAGACCGATCAAAATTAACTTGCTCGATACTAATGCTTGGAAAATAGGACAATACCGAGAGGGGGGTGAACTGTGTCACAAATTTTTACCAATTTAAACCTTCATTTTAATTTGCAGTGCACAACATTAAATAATTCAACAATAACTTTAAATAATCATAACAAACACTAATGTAAAATTAAACAACTTCAATTGCTTCTCAATTTATTAATAAGGCAAGCTACAAATTGCAAGTACAAAATATCTCCATACAACTAAATAAGAAGCTCCTACTTCCTAGTTTTTCATCTACAACCGAACGAAGCACCAACCTCAATAATTATCTAGTGCCTACTAGAAGGAGCACCAACCGTTGATTAACAAGTCACAACTTGCTTTGGAACTCACCAATCCATTTTCATATTAGGACCCAAGTGAATACTCTTGTTTCTTTTCAAAACAATCAATATGTCTTAACCACTACTTAAAAATGCCTACAACAATCTCAACATACCAATACTCTCGTTGCACCATGAGATTTGTCTAATAAACAACCCCAAAACCGTGAATGAAATTTCTATTAACTAGGAATGTTTACATAGATTTTCCTCTTGCTATATTTGGCTCTTAATTTATGTATGAAACCATATTTTTACTTTGTCCTCGCTCATAGTGGTTTTCCGGACTTGTTCTCCAAGCCATTTGCCTAATGACCACTTTCTCGCAACTCAAATCGAGTATTTTTGTCAACTGTGGTATTCTAGTTCTATAATAGTTTAGTAGTCTACTTTCTATCTTTAACTCCAATTAAATTCACGAACTTCCAAAAATGGCAATTCCTCTATTTTTCTCAAGCTCCATCAATGGGCTCTTTTCCCTTGTTTTCCACAGGGACCGGTCTTCGCAACCATCGACTTAACCTCTAAGGGCTAGGCATTTTTAAACCCCACGCAGGCCTCTTTGCTCACAATGTGCCTATGTCGTTTCTGCACTGTTTATCGTTTGAGCCCTCCGCAGTGCCAATTCCTTTGTTATCATCTCTCTCGGCTATTGGATCCACTTCTAAACTAAGAAAACCAATAACTAGCCAAAAAGGGGCTAGCATGTAGTTGTGCCTCTATGGTTTTTTATACTTTTCCACGCCCTCGGTCCTCCATTCATCGCATGGGACCTTATGAGGGCACGAGGCTCATAACCTCTCTTCCTCCCGATTTTTTATTTGTAGAATTCCTTGTGAACTTGTCGGGATCTTCCACCAAGTTAACGTATATGTAGGGATCACCCGCCACTAACTCATTGGTTGTTTCTTTGTTTGTTGAGCCTCCATGTCTCAGCCTTTTCCATCTAGCACCACTACAAAACACAAGAATTAGAAACCCCAGTCTTAACCGCGAATCGACTTGTCTCAAAGTGGGTCCTCCTGACCCCTTCGTTCATTCGTGTCATCTCTATCCAATAGGGGCGACGTGTCACCCACCAACATGTCCCGACAATCTCTTTCTCCCAACGCTTTTTCTTTGCACCCCTATTAAACTTTGGGATCATCCCATTGGGATGACATCATATTGACGTCACCAGGGAAACCTCATGCCTTAGGATTGGTGATACCGTTACCTACAACAGGCCACTTGGGTGCCCAAAAAACTTCAAATCGCTTGCCGTGTGTCCACCTCCAATGGTTGTGTTGACATCATCCGGAAAATAAGTGACAATTGATTCCTACTCTAACCCCAAACCCTCCCTAAATTAATTCCCCCTTGCATCTCCTATTTCCTTCTATTCACTATATTATTTTCCTCTAACCTATTCACTTCTCTATACCTCTCGCTGGCGTGTCCCCAACTCGTGTCTCTCCATATTTCTATTAATACTTCTCTCGCCCCTCTTTTCATTCATTCATATCCCCTTAATTATCTAATCTATTAATCTCGTTTTTTAGTATCATTCATCTTAATTAATAATCATCAATCTTAATTCAAAATTTAGTAATCATTAATTTTGAATAATATTTACCCCTTTTTTCCCAATCCAAAAGAATTAAAATTTATTATATTCACCTCACATCTCTAATAATTATTAAACTTGTATTGGAATTTAAATATCATTATTAAACCTTAAAACTATAATTAATATAATCAATATAGTTTAATAATTATTATTTTAAATTAAAAATTATTAATAATATGAACATCTATCTTAATCCTAATTTACATAAATTAAAATAGTTAATTTTTAAAACAACCATCAATAAGTAACAAACTATCTTACATTGATATATATAGATAATTATTATTAATTAAAACGATATTACCAATACAATTATGAGTATAAATAATTTGTTAATTTTTAAATTATAATTATTTATTTAAATTAAAAAGATATTAATTAATATTACTTCAATAATTAAATGAATTAATAAATTTAGAGTCATTAATTAAAAAGATATTAATTAATTAAATAACATTTCTTTAATAATTTTCCTTTCCTTTCATCATTAAGGTCGGCTCTCATTTTTCATCCATTCATTTTCATTCTCTTTCATTTACACTTCCAATGATGAGATCCGACAAAACTTGGCTGATCTATCTTGATGATGAACCACAGAGGATTGGTTCGAAAACGTCGATTTTTAACAAAACAATGCGACATAAATCCGGAAAATTCTACACACATCATCCTTTGTGTCATCCGTGCCAACCACATGCCACCAATTGGCCCTCCCAGAGGAGAGAAGAGGTCCAAAGGACCTCTATTTTGCGACTACTTTATTTATATTTTGATTTTTGTCCTTCGTGGACAATTTCCTCTATTTCTCCCAAAAACTATCAGGTTCAAAGCTCTCTCTCCTCGGACACCACTCCTTAGCAGATTATGGTTTCCTGGAGAAGACTCCATGGTAGACCTCACCATTGATCTACGCGTTCAACTATGTCGGAAGAACAAGCTCTCGTGACCACAAAGCTCATTTAAAGGGGAAGTCTCAAGTGTCGCCAGATAGGGGCTGTGACGTATCTTGTCATTTTCTCCCAACTGCTTAGACTCTGGTGTCAAAATACCTATATTGTGGGTAATGTTGCTTGCCATTCCCATCGGGACATCCTGTATTTTGGGCTCCACCTCTGGCCTATGAAGTTCCTCCTTTTTCCACCTCTTCCTGGTCATTTAGACTTCAAAAGTTGGATTCCACATCTGCTCAGTCGCTTAAACCTAAGACATAACAATACGTCGCCATGGTTAACCCTTTGGGGTAAGCCTGTCAATCCAGCCTGTCACACTATCTCCACCTGCCCACTGAATGCTTCCCAATTATTTTTGTGGTTTTTCCACATGAGCTTCCAAAGATCTTAATTAGAGTCTCTATCATGTCTTTCCACTATGCTTTGGCCATTTTCCAAACTTGGCTGCTGCGCCAAGGCTTCTGATCCACTTTTAAATTTGTCATGAAGGCCTTGGGGTCACCGAACTTTCAATTGGCTCTAATGTTTTATCTAGAAGGTCATTTTGGGATTTCCACATACCGTTGAAAGATATTTCGGAGCTATATTCAACTAGGTGGCTTAGACTTGCATCTCAGCTGATCTTTAGTGCTCCAGCATTGCCCCAAATCCTCTACCCCTATTTGTTTCTATCTTCTATTGTGCTGCTTCCACATGTTTCCTGCTTGGACACCTATGTTGCCTGTTGAATATTAGGAAACACTCTATTTCCATCACCATGTTGCCATCATTGAAAACATACCTTAACATAGGCCACTTGTAAGACCATATACAACTTAACGACTAATAACCCTTCTGCCCTCACAGACCCCAACCAAAAAACATTTTCGAAACAACATAGACCCCACCAAAAAAACATTAGCGAAACAATAATGTAACCTATAAATTACCCTCCGCCACAAATGTCGAGTACAAGTCCTAAAACAACAGGCCCCTTGCGAGATCATACATAGTTTATACGAGCTCCATTGAAATGATAGGTCACCCATGAGACCAGAAACACAAACACAAGTAAACAACTTCTCTTATCCTCCCATGCCAACCTGCATATAATGGCCTGAGCATGTGGCGGGTGTCATGACCTCAACACATCAAACATCATAAAACCATAGTGTTAACATTAACCCCGAAGAATATTTGTCCTCTGATTTTTAACACAGGTACAAGAATACATAAGAGGGACGACTAGATGTCATTAATATGCAGTGGGATACAAATCCATTCACATTATATATTTGCATCATTGCAACATACAACTAGTCCCTAAGATAAATTTAAATTTGCATCCTGTTGCAAGTCAATTTACAGTGGTTTTCAAGGGTTCAGTGTAAACGCCTGATGTTTTTCGTTTGTTTTCTACACAACCCGTCGTTGGGTCTCGTGTTTGAGTTGGTGGTCCTTTCCTCTGCATACTCGCAATCTATTCAACCTCGGGAATATCGTTCAATTGTCTAGTCTGGTCACGGGATTCTAGTATCGTGGTCTTTTCTCTATTTGATTCTAGTTATGTCTTCTTCAAAATATCCCAAGGTATATTATTGAAGCCACACGGGTTTATAAATTTTTTCACTCTGTTCCAAAACACTTTAAGGATCTGTCTTTGTCTGAAACTAATTTTTGTGGGTTTATCAATGACTTATTTGTCAGGGAATCTCCACTACACAATCCAATCGTTTTGTCAAGATGCATTGTGTAATTACGCTATATATACCATTCTCAATCACGCGCAATAGTTTGATTTGTGGGTTGTCTCGAGTTATTTCCAAATTTCTTATAGTACAGGTTCAGTATCGCCCGATGTCAACATTTGCTTAGTCATAAGGGTGGAACATCAAGGGATCATCCTCCAGATATCTGTAACTCTCTGGATGGGAGTCCATGGAGAATTTATTTGATGTGGTTCCCATGGAGTGTGTAAAGAAATTTGCACCATTGAGGCCAGCACTCAACATCCTTTGTATTATTATGATCGAAGTTTTCCCTCGGAAAACCAAGAGGGTACATAATCCATGCAAAACTTCGGAAGAGAATATCGTATTTCACAATTTCATCTCATCACACAGGCAAATGGAAACTTTATTTTGCTTCACATTGCGCTCTCGACAAACAAGTAGCTAATTATAAACTCTTTTTGGGGCATGAAGAGCTAAATAGGATATTCAGGGATATTTTTTCGGGGCAAGAAGAGCTAAATAGGATATTGAGGGATATTATTTATGGCATGGATGAAATTGTTGTTCACTTCTAAACAAAATGGAACAATACGTTGTCTTAGACTCCGACACTTAGTCCGCTGCACTGCAGAACGAAGAAGAAGTGATAAATGCTCCTCCTATAAACATGGTCAGTGCAACTCTCCTCACCAGGTAGTCCAGTGATCATTTGATGAATGAATTATGTTCAAATATTTTTATGTCAGGAGCTTCTATCATGGAGTATAATTTTTGTAGCTGACATTGATCTTAAGTATTTTGGTTGTTCATCGTCTTCTATGTGTGGTATATCTAATTAGTGTTCAACTGTCGTTGGTTTGTGTCTATAGTCTCTTTTTCTTTTCTATGTAAGGTTTATAATCACTACAATTCTTTATCGTGTGGTTGTTACTCAACTTTGTTGACAGTAACATTGTGGTTTGTTGAAGAGTTAAACACTATGCTTCAAAGAATATCAATTGTAATTTTGTTCTTTTTTGGAAATTAATAGAGAACATGGATCAAATATGCAAAAAAAAAAGTGTTTTTGAGAGTTTTTTTTTTGTTATACATTTATTTGAAGTAATTATATAGGGTAATTATTATTATAGTAAATTATGTTAATAATGTATCATGTTTGTGGCAAAACAAACTAGATTAAATACCAATTTAGATTCATCTTAATTATGGATCTACCACAGAGAGGGCTCAAATCTTTTTGGGGTAACATCTTTATACCAGAGGGGCTCTACAACCTAGGGAGTAGATCTCAAGTAAACCGGTAAACATGTAAACTTAAACCTAAATGTAAATTAAATGTAACGTTTAACATTTAACATTTAATATTTAACATTTTTAATTTAATGTCGGCCTTATTTAAAAATCAATCTAATTATTATTATGTATAAGCACAATATAAATTTAAAATATAAAGAGATTTACGAACACTCAAAAAAGAGATACAGTAAATAAATAAAAATATAATAAACTAAAGGTATGGTAAATAAATAAAACTTCTTTTTATATTTACTCCATAAACCTCTTTATATTTACTAAAACTCAAAAAAGAGCTTTTATTTAAGTGAAGCCTATGGGCCAAATACCATGGTAAATAAAAGAGGTAAAGTAAAATAAATAACATATAAATAAAAACTAAAGGTATGGTAAATAAATAAAACCTCTCGATATTTACTCCATAATCCCTTATATTTATGAACACTTAAAAAAGAGGTTTTATTTAGGTGAATCCTATGATCCAAATACCATGGGCCAAATTATTATTAATACCATGCAAAAAATATTATTAACTCCCACTATTAATATTAAATTATTATTATTATTAAATCTAATATTCATATTAATATATTATAATATTAATATTATTAAATTTAATAAATTTGGATTAATACAATATTAAAGTTGTTATATTATAATATATTATAATATATCATAATATATATTAACTCTACATATATGTGGGAGGGAAGAACAAAGACATAGAGTGATATAGGTAGAGAGATAGGGGGATTCATAAGGAGAGATGAAAACGGAGAGAGAGAGAGGGAGAGGAGTAAGAGAGGGAGAGGGATACACAAATATGGAAGGGGGGAGAGAGAAGGAGAGAGAGAGGGAGATAGTGAGATGATTGATGGTAGAGAGAGAGAGAGAGAGAGAGAGAGAGAGAGATGGGGGGAAGGAGAGAGGGAGAGGAGATAAAGGAGGAGAGGAAGGATGAGGGAGAGGAGGAGAGAGGGATGGATAGAGAGATTGATTTGAAGGGGGGAAGAGGGATGGAAGAGTAAATAACAGAGAGGAGAAGTGGAGAGAGGGAGGGAGTGACACGAGAGAGATGGAGAGAGATGCGGGGGAAGGGAGAGGGAGGTAGGAGAGAAAGGGGGAGAGAGGAAGGAGGAGATAGAGGAGGAGAGCGATGAGAGGACTTTAGAGAAAGGATGAGAGTGAGGGAGAGGTGAGAGAGGATTGGTGTGTGTGTGTATATATATATATATATAGAGAGAGAGAGAGAGAGAGAGAGAGATGGGGAAGAGAGAGGGAGGTCGGAGAGAAAAGGAGAGAGAGGAAGGATGAGAGAGAGAGACGAGAGGGAGGGAGGGAGAAAGAAGCCGGGCGAGAGAGTGACGGGGGCGCCCAGAGAGAGAGAGAGACAGACAAGAAGGGGGGGTAGGAGAGAAAGGGAGAGAGAGGAAGGACAAGAGAGAGGACTTGAGGGAGAGGATGAGAGAGGGAGGAAGGAGAGGAGGAGAGAGGAGGGATATAGAGATGGAGTTGGAGGGGGAGAGAGGGAATAAAGAAGAAAACATTGAGAGGATAAGTGTAGAGAGGGAGTGACAAGGGAGAGATGGAGAGAGAGTGTGTATGTTTGGGGGTGAGATAAAGAGATAAAGAAGTAGAGATGGAGAGAAGGGGGAGACATACGGAGAGAGAAGGAGAGAGGGATGGATAGTAATGTGTTGGATGTGGTGAAGAGAGAGAGAGAGAGAGGGTGGGGACAAAAAAGGACAGAGAGGAAGGAAGATAGATATTAGGAGTAAGAGAGGAGAGAAAGAGAGACAGAAGGAGGGAGAGAGAGGGAGGTAAGAATAAATACATAGAGATATAGAAAGGTGTGGAGAGAGAGAGAGAGGTAATGATAAAAAGAAAGAGAGAGAGGGAGAGAGAAAATATAGACAGGGAGGGGGACAAAGGGGAAGAGAGAGGGAGGGAGAGGAGGAGGGAGGCAGGGATAGATAGATTGGAGAAGGAGAGTATATGTTTTGGGGTCAAATAGAGAGAGGGGGGAGGGAGGTACAACATGGAGAGAGAAGAATAGAAAATCGAGAGAGGGATAGAGAGAAGAAGAGAGATATGGAGAGATGGGAGGAAGGGACAAAGAGATTGGGATAGATGGTGGAGTGAGAGAGTTTGCATTTGGGGGGGGGGGGGTGAGACAGAGATATGTTGGAAGGGGAGGCACGGATGGATACATACACATATATGGAGGGGGAGAGAGGTGTTACACGTAATTTCGGCCACCATAAGACTTGACGGTTAAAATGGATTCCCACATCCATACATATGTTCCAATGCACTCTTTTGCAAGTCAAACATTTATATTCCTTTACCAAATCATTAATTTTGGGTAAAATGACCTTTTAATCCGTTTAGCATGACTTCCACACTTCTCTTAGTCTATTTCTATGCATGCAAAATTTCTTCCATTGAGGCACGCACAAAATGTGCTTTGCCTTCCTTACGTATTGCACATATGACTCAAAGAAAAGTAAAAATAAAAAGTAAGTTCTAGAAGTTTTGTTAGGCAAATATATCCCAACTAGAAGCTTATGGGTCATATCTATTTGGAGTCAAACCCCTCTAAACATGGAGCCAACTGTGACTGCTGAACCCTAAGCCCATTATTAATAGATCTCATCCCTCTTTGTGGGATCTAAACCTCCTCCATTTTTCCTATAAAATAGAGTAGAGGCGGAGGGTTAAGGGAGGTCTACAAATGGTAGTCTTATGTTGGTAATTTTGGGATTGGGAAGCTTATCATCCAAGGAGAAGGATTAGAGTGATTTGGGAGGAACCTTCATGGCATCAAGGCAAGGTTGTAAGGACCTTCTTTATCTCTAAATTAATACATTTGAATCCTTTTTCTCATTGTGTTATCTTCTTGGAATTATGAATGTCATACTCTTTATGTATTCATTGAGGTAATTTCAATTTCTAATCTCCTTGATCATTAGATTAATCTTGTTTTAGATCATCTTATTGCACATGCCTTTGATCCCTTGTATGTTTGTGTTCGCAGGTCTCATCATATAATTGAGGAGTTACATCAAGACAGATGGGAGGGATATTCATCAAGAATTTCGCAAAGAGGTAAGAACACCACTCTTATTTTCTAGTTTTGATGATTTAAAATAAAGTTAGCTCAAAGGAAAGAGCTTGTCTCTAGATCTCGTTTGTTTCTAGTTTTCCTTTAGGATTCTAGGGAGATCGCTTATGTCTGTAGAATGGATTTTTCCACATAACAATTTGGAAACTCCACTTGGGAAAGCCTTAGTTCTAGTTTTTCCTTGGTTTTGATTTCAAATTTTATGGTTTTACCGTATTAGAACGTTTGAAAAATCATGAAATTTTAGATCCTTTGGGTTGATAAGCCTTGATTTTATTTTATTTTGAAATTTCCTTTATCCGTTGTTGGGGCTTGTTTTTACAACAGAAAGCGCATATTTCAGCAAAGCTTGTTCTCAAGACACCGTATGCATACACACTAGATTGTGGGCTGACCACCGCACACCCCATTGAAATTTTTGAAAATAATCTTTCTTCTAATCAAAGTTTGATTTTAATTTTTGAATGGTCATTTGTGCTTGTATTAATCTTCTAACCTTTTTGTGGATTTATTTGAGTGCCATAGTGAAGCTCTTTAGGGAATTCATCTCGTTCAGCATTTTTTAGTAGGGTTTGATCTTGTCTCTTTGTTGTTTCATTTGAAAAGGACAAAGTTGCCACTGAACTCATTGTTTTCCTCTCTTTTTCTTGCAAATACACCGTACTCATTATTAATCTTACTTGTTTGAGCAAAATATTTTCCTTATTTGTGAAGCATCTTCTAGATTAGTGAAGTTAGGGTTTTCTCAAAGAAATAGTGTTTTTGTGAAAAGTTATTTTGTTCGTTGAAAGTCAAAAGTGAATTATTACTTTTTGGGTTTGTAATATTCATAAAATTGCACCCATATGCATCATTAATTAAGAGCATTCAATAAGAATTTTTCATTTTTTAGAGTTTTGTTGTTCTTTCCATCAATTTGAAGAATTGTAAGTGATTGTTTGTTAAAGAGATTTTGTATGTTTATTTTACTTAAGTGAATTAAAAATTTTTCATTAACGTTTTTGCAACTAAATAATTTTCAAAGTGAAATGGCATTTCATGAAAAATAATGTCTTAGGATTTTCGCCTTTGGTATTTATTTTTTAAAAATCGCAGAACCTCTCACTTTCCCTTAAATAGGATTTCATCGAAAGAAAAGATCACATTTTCATTGTTGAATACATTAAAGTATTTGATTTGGTCAAAATATCACCGCTTTCACCTTCATATCCCTCGAGTAAGTAACAACCAAATAAGACAAATGTTAATTAAAATCAATCTATAATTTTTTACATTTTTAGGGCTCATCCCACCAACATAGATTAAGTTAGCGCTTTGGAATATGAGAGTGAGTAAACTTTCCTAAGCAATAAAACAAACAATAGAATCTTGTGGTAGGGAGTAAATCTAGTTGTTACATTTTTTCTCTATAAAGCTCTTCTTACACGAAGAGTTAAGCACGAGTCATATTGGACCCATGAAGTAATCATACATACTTATCGGTAAAGATAGAAGATTTGCACTCATTACAAACAATGTAGAAAGGTACTTGGGGTCACTTCTTTAGTAAACCCCATATTTACCATGTTGAGGAGCTCTCAAGGATTAACCTCATACTCTTCTACCCTTGCATGCACGCGAGGCTCACGATCGTCACCTCGTGTTAAATTTTGAGAAATTCATAACTTTAGTGACCATAATATTAGGGATTTTTTTCCTAGGTGATTGTAGAGGGAAGGTTCCTATTGTACTTGGAAAAGACATTGACTAGACTCACTTTGGAATTTTTGGAGGATAATCTTCACTGGGATGGCATAAGTGGAGTCACTAGCACTGTGACTGCTTTCATTAAGTAGGTTGTCGGGGGGTGAATCGGTTCCATTTGTTATATTTTCACATTGATTTCGTGACGTTGGATTCCATCCCCAACTAGTGATTTCATTGTGAAAAATCTTTGTGTGGTTTGACTCCCAGATTTGATAGCGTGTGTTCATTTGTTTTTTTACTTTTTATAGGCTTTAGGTATTTGTCACGGACATTTTTCAATGTATTAATTAAAATTAATCATGGCTGAAATACCAAGTGAATTCACGAGAATGCAGATAAAACTTCTAGGCACACACTAAGTCAATTAGAGAAAATTAAGACGGAAATGGAAAAATTAATAGGAGTTGGGTCTTTTAGATCACCTTGAAACATCTATTATGGTACAACATGGACCTAAAGTGAATCAACCCCAGGATTTTGAAACAAAACTTAGAACAAACTAAACCAATAATTATTGAAACTCACATAAAGAGAATCATTACCCAGAAGTCTTAGATACATAGTTAATCGAACTAAAATTTCTAACCTCGAGTCTCAAGTTTCAAAACCTAGGTCTCCTTCAAAACTTATATCCCCTACCCTTGCTCCACTGCTCACCCAAAGTAAACTCATTATCAGAATACTTTCCCAGTTTCGATTAGCATCAAAGGCATATTAGAGGATGACAAATATGAAACCGCGTAGCTCATCTTTTTTGGTGAAAACATTTCTTTAGACCTTCCTCTTTCTCATTTTCAACCCAACTCGGGTACCTTACACCATTTGACTTTGCACATTCAACTGGGTTATAATCATCCACACTATTGCATTCCTTTTTACCTTCCGCCTATAAATAATATGTCGAAAATGGCTTCTAGAAGTACAAGTTCACCGATGCATCCATGTCAACTTCTCAGAAACCTTTTCTATATGGTGGTCCTTCGCCCTCTTGCACGAGCCACTTACTAGGAATTTTTCAAGAGCATCTCTTTCTCCTCAAATTTCTACTACAAGCGAATCGATTTAGTAACGTCGACCCACCAAAAATTGACCTCAAACCAATACATTCATATGATTTCCAACAGTAATCCTCACAACTCTATATGGTTATAATCCACCCTCGGGCTACAAACAACTCTTTCCTCTCAGAGGGAAATTGTTTGTTTGTTCATATCCTACGATTGCAGGAAAACCCCTACCCGACAAATATCAAATTTGTATAGTTTTGATGCCTCAAGCTATTATAGGTCAACCCTTTGTGTCACACAAACCTTATTAGGCACTTCTTTATCTAGAGATGAATACTATCCGGAATCCTTCGTTTTCTTCTCAATAATATTTTCCAGCCTGTTTCCAGAGATGCCCATTTACCAACTCCGATAAGGAAATCAGACAACTTGATGTTACTCAAGTCCAACATCTTGTTCAAGAAATTCTCAAGTCAACCAGGTCCATTCAGCAACCAAGTCAAAGAACATGGTTCCAAGTAGTCCACAATCTCCTATCCAATCCATTGTTAAACATCTTCAACAACCTAGTACACCTAAAATACCCATCCCGGGGAGTATCTCAAGTTTCTCGCTCCAATTACCCCTCGAAGCATCAAAGGTAAGCTATTACAGGCTATCCCTCATATTCAGGCTTATCAAGCAGACCTATAGTCCAAGATATACCTAAAATGAACAGACAACTCGATATAGGAACTTTGCAAAAATATTTTCTAAAGCCAGTTGCTTTAGGCCCATTCCTTCAAGGTCACCTTTACTTACTCAGTTCTTTCAATATCTCAGAGGAGGATTTCAATCATTGATATACATATGTTTATATTATTTCTAACAAAATATGAGGCCCTCTGCGAGAAAAAACACAATTTAAATGAGTCTAAAGAAATGATAGTTGTTGGAAACTAGGACAATACTAAGAGGCGTGTGAATCAATATTGTAGTAATTTTTACCAATCTAATTTTTTTTTTACTTTGTGTACACCATTAAATACTTTAGAAATAAATTAAAGTATTCACAAGAGAGAGTAATGTAAACAAACAAATTCAATTGTTTCTCAATTTTAATAAGGCAAAGCTACAACTTAGAAGCACAAATCTCTCGCTACAACCAATAGGAATCCCCAAATTCGTAGTTTTTTAGCTACAAATGAATGGATCACCAACCCCAAAATATTCTCGAGCACCTACTAGAAGGACCACCAACGCCTCATCAACAAGATACAACTTGATTTGGCACTCACCAATCAAATTTTCATCCATTTTCATACTAGGACCCATTACTACCTTCCTTGCTTTTCAAAAAAAATCTTTATGTGTCAACCACCACTTAAAAGACCACAAATAACCTCACCATACCAATACCTTCACCGCACCATGAGATTTGTCTCACAAACAATCTTAAAAACCATGAATACATTTTTCTTAACTAGGCCCATTTACATAGATTTTCATTTTGTTATATTTGGCTCTTAATTTATGCATGAAACCATATTTTTTTCCTTTTTCCTACCAGACCGGTGTTTTTTACTTGTTCTCCAAGTCATTTGGCCTTAACAATCACGTTCCACAACTCTAATCGAGTATTTTTGTTAAATATATGTACTTTAACTCACACAGAGTTTAGCAATTGCGCATGCTATCTTTTAACTCCAAGCAGCTTCTTGGTTTTAATTTTCAAAATTGGCGTCGAATATTATTTTTCTCAAGCTCCCTCTCTACGTGCCTCTTTTCCACTATTTTCTCTCCACAGTACCAATCTCAATGAATGTCGGCTTAATCTTTGAGGTATAACTTTTTAAAATATATCAACAAAGGTCTTTTTCTTTGTTAATGGCTCCTACTGCTGGTTACAACACTTAGCTATTTGATCCCTCCAATAGCCAATTCCTTTATTATTGACTTTATGGCCGTTGTCCCGCTTTTTATGTGAAGAGAACAAGAAACTAAAGGGCTAGGTGCTTAGTTTCCTTGCTCACAAATATTTATAGTTTTTCATGCCCTCGGTCCTCCATCCACCTATTGCATGACCCTGTGCGGCGGATATCCCCCAGCCCATTTCCTCCCGCTTTTATTTGTGTGTTCCTTCAGGAACCTACCGTGTTCTTCCATTGGCTTAACATGTCCGTGGAGACCTCCGACACTAACTCCATTAATTCTCACGTTGTTTGTTAAGCTCTATGTCCTCGTCCCTTTCCTCGCCCAACACCACCACAACACATAAGAATTAGAAACTCGGGCTCTAACTTGCGTGTTGACTTGTTTCCGTGGGGTCCTCCCCGGCCCTTCTTTCATTGGTTGCAACTCTATATCATAAGATGACATCCTTATCCGTCAACGTGTCCAAAAATATCTTCCCCTCGGCGCTTTTGCTTTGCACCCTCGTTAAGCGTCTGTGCTCATCCCGTTGGGATGATGCTGCGTCGATGTCACCAGGGACATCTCGACACCTTCATATTAGTGACACATGTCACTCGTAACAGGCCACTTGGGTACCTAAAAACTTCAAATATGCTCACCACATGTCCACCTCCCTAGTGGTTGTGTTGACATCATCCTCTCGCATCGTCCAAGCCAATCGTTTGGCCGCCACCTCGTCGGGCCGGTGAGGAGAGAGAATAGGTTCCTGGGACCTCTTATTTTACCATATTTCGTATTCTAATTCTTGTCCTTCTCAAATATTTTCTTTGTTTCTCTCAAAAAATAGTCGTGTTCAAGCTTCTCTTTTCTAGAACCAACTCCTCGAGAAAATTTTGGTTTCCTAGAGAAGTGATTTCGGGCAGACCCTAGTTGGTGTGATTCACACATCAATCGTGGGTAAAGACCCGCTTCCCCGTGACCACAAAGCTCGTTTAAAGGTAAGTCTCTAATGTTGTATCGTGGTGCTTTTCTCTCGATCACTAAGACTTGAAGCCAAAAGAAACACGGCGAGGTAACGTCATTGGGCCATCCCCGCGAGGGCCGTCAAATCACCGTGGGGTTTTGCCTCCGGCTCATGGTGGTGTTCTCCCTTGAGCCACCTTTTTCCGGTCCTTTAGAATTGGACTCTTGGCTACCAAATATGATCGATCACTTAGACCTCGAGGGATAACAATACACCGTCATGTTTCACTTGATCCGTACTTACAGGAACACAACAAAACACAAATGTAGATATAAATGTAGAGATGCAAAGAGAAATAAAAATTCATTTCATTAACATAAAATAATTGAACATGCTTATAGACAGAATGGACATAAAAACTAGCTAGGGCGATGGTAGCTTATGTCTAAGAAGAGATGTACAACACATTCTTTGAATTGCCTTAAGAACAGCTTAAGGGCCTTTTTTACTATTGAGCAACATATTAAAACCTTAAACAAACCAAAACCCCAACTCCAAAGAGATGAAACACTAAGAGAGTATCCGCTCTGCTAGTTAGTTGCCAGTAACCATCCCGAGGTCGTAACTTGGCTACATTATCTTCATTTGGTGTGTGCGACATATCATCAGAAATATTCTCAATTACCACAAAGTTTTGTCGTAGGCCCTTACTCATGACTATGGGCCTATTCTCGGACTCAAAAAAACGTTGCTTAGGGGTCAAAACTCGGCCTTAAGTCCATGACTCAAAAACCTAAAACGAGTAAATGTCGCTATAAAAAAATAAAATGATGAAATTGACCTGAGTTCTAGGTGGAATAGTTTGGTGGCCACCAATATCCACCCTGGATCATAACCCTTCGTGTAAGGTCATGGCCATTTCTTGTCAAGTGGGCTCCGGTACCAACAATCGTCTCCAATCCGCTCCAATGGGAATGCTTCTCACTATTTACCTACGTGAGATTAGAGCTCTTGCTTATAGTCTCTAACATGTATTACCACTATTATTTGGACATGTTCCAAACTTGGCTATGCCAAGGCTTCCACCGCTAACTTTTTCATGAAGGCTCTTAAGGTCACCGAACTTCAACTAGCTTCCTTAACCCTTGATCCAGGCGGCTATTTTGGGACTTCCATATATCGTTCGAAAGATATTTCAGAGATCTATCCAACCTGGGTGGCTTACACTTTCACTTGAGATTATATAGTACTTACAGAAGTTTCTTTAAAGCTCCTTAACACCTCATGTCGCCATTATGTCATGTTGCTCCATCATGTTGTCTTCTTGAACACTTGTGTTGCTCTCTTGAATATTAGGGAAACATCGGTTTTCATCAACCTATTTCCATCATTAACAAAATAACTCAAAAATATCCCCTTTGGCATTGATGGAAGTGCTAAAATCAAACAACACACCTTTTGTTTGAAAACACATTTTTCTTTATTAAGTCTTTTAAGTTTTGATACCCCTAAGATGGTGCACACTTCTTGATCTTTACCTATTGTGGTACTACTGCCAGTGTTGTTACTTTCTACACCCTATTTTTTATCACTATAACGCTCCCCTATTCTTCTTTTATTCCATCACCACTCCCCTTTGACATCAATGCCGAAGACACTATCATGCCCCCATCGTGTCGATTCTCGTGGCTTGGAAGCTTCACCTTGATATGTTGATAATGAAATAACCGCCTTTCTTCGTTTGAAAGGAAGAATTATCGATGGAGGAAAGAGGAATGAATCCTAATATTTGCATTAAATATCTAACCTGTTTTCTATGGACCGGATTTTTAAATATTTTAGTGACTTGTTGCTCTTGTGGTAACATACTTGAGCTTCACAATCCGGACTACAACCTACTCCTCAAGAAATTATACTTGGTGGGAATATGCTTGGCCTTAGACCTGAAGATTGGATTCGACATGCTAATTGCACTTGTGTTGTCACAAATTATGGGGATCAATTGATCACAGAAAACTTGGACATCTTGCAAAGTTTACTTCATCAAAAAAAGTTGAGTACATCATGATGTTGGTACAATATATTCTACTTTAGTTGTAGATAAGGAAATGGAAGCCCCGTTTCTTTCTCAACCCTAATACCAAATAGTCTCCAAGGAAGAAAGCACCACTTTTTTCTCTTTCTATCATCCACATAAATTTCCAAATTAGGATTAGTAAACACAAGAATGAAAAATATTTACCTCTTAGGTACCATTGTCCATAGTCCATGCTTGCTCGAGATATATGTGAATTGTTTTGGTCACAAGAGATGGATTTGTCTAGAGCTACTTGAATTCCGACAACTATTTTAACAACTTGCATGATGTATGGTCTTGAAGTCAGCTAAATACAATAGGTTTCTAATAAGAAAAATTGTGGTGAGATGGTCCACTTCTAGAGATTCATCCACCTTGATAAGCTTGTTTCTTATCAACACCTGAGTTCTAACTAAAGAGAATTCCTCCATGATAAACTTCTTAAAATCTTCCTTTAGATACTTTCTTTGAGAAATAAAAGTAGCTTTAGGGGTTTGCGCTATCCTAAATCCAAGGAAATATGATAGCTCTCTAGGCATGGACATCTTGAATTTTTCCTTCGATATTAGCTTCTAACCATTTTTCAACAAATTTGAATTAATTTCAAAGATAATAATTGCTTCTAATCTAGAAACATGAGAAAAATTTCATCAAAATCCAAGCCTTGTACTTGAGCATAGCTCTTTGCATACCAACTTGGCCTTGTTTCTTACCACTTCTCTATGATCATTCCACTTATTACTAAATACCCACTTTGTGCCAATGACATTCTTGTTTGCGTGTCTTGAAACAAGTTCCCAAGTCTCAGTTACCATATTGTCCAGCTATTCGTCCATGGCCTTTAGCCAATGTTGATCTAGCTTGAGAAACATTTTTTGGTTCCTTTATGGACAAAAGGCCATGTGCTCGCATAAGAGCACTGTTCCTTCTTGTTTGCACTCTAGAATTTAATTCACCAATTATTTGATCATCCGGGTGAAATTTTTTGTACATACCTTAGGGGATCTTTGGCTTGAGGATTGGAGGGATCTTCTCGTCTTCTTCTTCAACTACCTCATCATTCTCATCACCAATGCTTGTTGGTTCATCAACGCTATTTTTTCAAGTTGTTTCACCTCTTGATCATCGTGCTCATCTATATTTACATCGATGCAATAAATACCCTTGGTCGGATTTATTGTAGTATATGTATCCTTTGTTATTCTGCCGATAACCCAAAAAAATTTCTTCATTGACTCTCGGCATTGAATTTCCCAAGTTTCTCATCATTCCTTCCAATGTAGCATCCGTCGCCAAATATTTTGAAATGTTTGAGTATTGTAGGTATGCCACACCATGAATCATGAGGATTTTTGTAAATGTTGGGTCTTAGATGAGCTTTGCCGAGAATGAAAATCGTTGTATGAATTGCCTCTACCCAAAATCTATGTTGAACCTTTTTTTCTTCGTCATCATTGATCTAGCTAATTGTTGCACCGATCCGTTTTCTCTCTCTAAAACACCGCTTTTCAGTGGGACTCGCTATGGTTCATCGCTTTGATGTCATTTTGTTTTCATAATTAATCAAATTCATTTGATGTGAACTCACCTATCATTCGACCTTATGCTTTTAATTTTGCAATCCTTTCATTCTCAAATCCTATTTTCAACTCTTTAACTTTTCAAAAGATTTAAACTTCTATCTCGATGAATGCAACTCTTATAATCATACTAAAATCATCAAATATTAACATAAAATAGGAGCTTATGGGTGGTTGAATGCATTCTCGATGGTCCACACAAATCCATGTACCAACCGCAACGGTTTTGCTAAAGATTTTTCCTTTTCTTTAAAAGGAACTTGAGCTGTTTTCCTAGCGTACAAGATTTTTGAAAGTAATGTTCTTCGGTTTTGTGTTGGAATTTATGATTATTCTTGAACAATAGTGAGGAAAAATAGTTCCGTATTTTAACAAAAGGATAATAATGAAACAATATGCATAGTGATGGAGTAAATACTCTATTTCATTAAAAATACTAAGTCTCGTTACAAAAACTTTCTTCTCGTAATCGTTGTTCTGGATTACACTTTTTCAATTCGCCGGCTAAACACAAAAATATTTTTTTTTTCAGCATACAGTCACACAACAACACTAAAACCTAAAATTACATTAGCTATATGAAAATGGTTGTAGCCAAAAAAAAAAAAAAAACCTAATCTAATTTAATGTCATTCGATGGATGTTCACTCTATACTTGGCATGTCAAAATGACCTATTTCTACATTAAGCTCAACACACAAGTCGTGTTAATCTTCTCGTGCAACACGTCATCGCGAGGGACCTCATGGTCTAGTTCGAAAATCGACATCGTGCTCCCGCAAAGGGATATCCGCCGTCAATTTTAGTCAAGGGTCACGGGGCGAGGTCAATGCGAGAGGGACCCAATGTTGGGGATGCTGGCTTTACGCCCACGGGGTTATCGTTGAATCTGAGTATCAATGATAATCGCACCCATTGATGTGGACAGATGTTAACACGTCGCATCGATCGACGTGCCTACTAACTATGCAAATTGAATGGTGCGACGACGTCGCTATTGGTTGGAGGGAAAATGAGTTGGTGAATGGGGACTCTGCTATCGCGCGTTTAAGTGAGAGGCGCTAACGTAGGCACGAACTGTGCGATATTTTTTTGATTGGTCGCGGCGCTGACGTGGACTCGGAGGTTTGAATGCAAAAATTGCGGTGCATTAAAGTAGTTGGCATAGGAGTAATGGCGGGAGGTAACGTGGTGCGTACCACGATTTGCAAACTGGATGGGGCTCGTAGTGGTCCGACAAATTACCGCTATGTCCTTTGGAATTCTACATCAAAACTTATGTTTTCCGTCCTTCCGTTCGTGTTTGGTACTGGGATTAATTTCCAACACTCCCCTTAATCGCAATTGTTGTTTTCTTTGAATACCCGTACATTTTCTAAGATAATTAAAACTTTTCTACCTCAATGGTTTTGTTAAAATATCAACAAATTTCTCTTCTATTTTGCAAATGTTTCGAACAATTTCTCCATTGTTCACTAATTCTATAATGTAGTGATATTTTGCATCAATGTGTTTTGTTCTTTTATGAAACACCGACCTTTTTTTGACAAAGCCATCAACAGCTATTATCACAATAAACTCGTTGTGCCTTTTACATGTTCATGACGCAAACTTCTCAACATTATCCTCATCCATGCTACTTGACATGTCGTCACCGTAGTTGCCACACATCGCCTTTGTCGTTGATAAAGCCACAATCGGTCGTTTCAGAAGCCCATGAGATGGCTCCTCGATCCCATATTTCCTATCATCTATACTTCCATCCAAATCATTGTCAAGATATCCAATTAATTCATTTTTTGAAGTGGTGTATAAAATCCCATACCTTTGTTCCTTTCACATACCTCAAAATTCTATTTACCGCTTGTCAATGTGCCTCCTTTGCCTTTTCCATAAATCTAGAAATTAAAATTACAACATGCATAATATCGTGCCTAGTTACAGAAACACATAAGGCCGCCAACTATGCTCTTATATAAACTGGACTAAAATCCTTGCTACTATCTTTCTTTGCTTAGTCTCAATCCCATCACTATAGGAGTAATTGTTGCTTTGCAATCATGCATGTTAAATCTTTCCAAAATTTCTTTTACATATTTTGATTGAGAAATATAGATCTTGTCACTTTTATCTACTTCTATTCCTAAGAAGTATCTCAACAATCCCATATCAGTCATCTCAAATTCTTCTTTCATGACCGTTTTAAAATTCTCAATGAGGTAAGCATCATTAATCGTGAATATAACATCATCTACCTACGAAAAAACAATGAGAATCTTACCATATTTTTCTTTGATGTATAATGTGGGTTCTCTCACATTTTTTAAACTCATTTTCTAACAGATAGGCATCTATCCTACCGTACCATGCTCTTTGTATTGCTTAAGCCCATACGCAGCTTTCTTCAATTTGCATACCTTGTGCTCTTGGCCTTCTTTCTTCATCCCAGAGGTTTTTCAACATATACTCTCTTCAATCAATACCTTTAGGAACGCTTATTTCACATCCATTTGTAAACTTTCCACTTGTGTTGTGCTACTATGGACAACACTACTCTTAACGTTTTTCCATTCTTGGTAACTCGGTGCAAAAGTTTCCTCATAAGCTTCCCTTTCCTTGTTGTTGTCGTAGCGTTTGACAACAAGTCTGGTCTCGTGCCTTTCAATCTACCTTCAACATTGCTTTTGGTTTTATAAACGCATTTTACTCCAATCACTTCCTTTCTTTTAGAAGATCAACCAATTCCCACTGCCTTGTTCTTCTCTATTGCATTTATCTCTTTATCCATAACATCCATCCATTTCTTTTTCATCGTCTTCAAAATGAATAGGATATTCTACATGACAATCCAATGCAACAAAGAGTTCATACCTCTTCTTTCTCATAAATTTCATCTTAATTCTGAATCAGTTCTTCTTTCACTTGTTGAGTCCGTGCTTGTAGAAGCACTTAAATCTACTCCTTGTGATGTGCTTGAAGAAGCACCGTCATCACTTCTTGGCGGGTGTTCTCATACCTTCTTATGGTGTCCCTTGCTATCCTTGTGTTGGTGGAGGTGGTGTTTCTAATGAGGGATTTCTTTTCAGCCATTTCTTCCTCATCTTCATCATGAGACAAATAGTATTTTACATTTATTGTTTTCTCAATTATTTTATCCCAAGCTTCTTTCTTCAATAAATTTTACATCTCTCATTATCAAAAATTTCTTGGTAGATGGGTTATACAATTTGTATGCCTTGGATTCTTCAATCACCCATCCAAAAAATATGCACTTCTCCCCCTTAACGTCCAACTTCTTCCTTAGCTGGATATGGAATGTGTGCATAAGCCACATAACCAAAAATCTCATGTGGGTGACACACCTGTCATGCCACTCCATGCTTCTTCCGGAACTCCGTTCATTACACTTTGTTTTTGGAATCTATTCAAAACATATGTTGCACAATGTATAGCTTTAGCTCAATATTCATTTGGTAAATTGTTTGCCTTAAAATGCTTCTTACCATGTCCATGATGGTTCTATTTTTCTCCTTTCAGCAACTTCCATTTTGTTGTAGTATACCTTGGTTATAACGATTGTGAATTCGATTTTCTATGCAAAAACACAGAAATTCTTTGGAGATATATTCTCCTCCTCTATCCGTCCTAAGGAATTTAATATGTCGCCCACTTTGATTCTCAACAAGAGCTTTAAAGTGGCAAATAATCCTTTTCAAACACTTCACTCTTCAACTTCAAGAAATATACCCATGTTTTTCTTGTGTAATCACATGTATGCTCAAAGACATAGTGGCTTCCTACTAATGATGGTGTTTGCATTGATCCACAAATCAGAATGGACTCGTCTCTATGGGCTTTTCCTTATGCTCTTTCCCCGATGGAAAGCTTTCCCGTGTTGTTTTCCAAGATGTGCACCTTCACATAGGCCGTCTAGATTTTCAATCAATGGTAATCCCTTTACCATTCCTTTTGTGTAACAAATTCGTACCTCCAAAGTTGAGATGTCCAAATATCAAGTGCCATAACTAGTTTTCATCCTTTGCTTCTCTTTGGTGTTTCCTTAGCACGTCGTCATTGTAACTCCTTTCTTCAACCGCCTCTCATCTTGAGAGGAAAAATTTATTTCTTGTCATCTTCACTTGTGCAATCCTCTCGTTTGCTTGGTCGCATGTCCATGATGGTACATAAATCATCTTCAAAGAATACATTGTAGCCTTTCTTCGAATGAGTTATCCAATTTTCGTGCTGTTACACTCCATACTGGTGTACATAGTATACATCTCGATATGGTTTCTTTCTCTTTCTCCTTTCTTTTGTAAAAACACTTACTCTACCTTTTCCCATGACAAAGAATTTACTATTTGTTCCCAATGTTACTTGAGACTTCACTTTTTTCATCTAACATGGAAAACATAGAGATGCTTCTCAAATATATGGTTGCTACATCCCGAATCTAGAAACCATATATCTTCATTTTTCTTCGTGCCCATATTACATGCTAAAAATAAATTCTCTTGACTCGCAGTTTCTTTAGTAAAGTTAGCATCGGGTCTATTACCCATGTCACTCGTTTCTTCCTACATTCATTGGCATAATGCCCATACTTCTTATAGTAATGACATTGACCTGGGGATTTACCATACTTTTTTCCATGTGCTTGATTTTGTCCACCTTGTTGGTTATTGCCTTGGCTTTGATTCTAACTTTGATTGCCGCCCATCCACTAGTATTTGGCATGGTTGTTTCTTCCTCTCGTTTTTGGCATTTGCCTCTACTTTTTCCTCTCGTATTTTGATCCGCCTTGACCTCTTCCTCTTCCAAAGGACATTTGGGTCTTGAAGGCATGCTCCAAAGATGAGTTTGTTGTTCGCTCAATCTTTCTTCATGTGTCATCAATAATGCATGAAGCTCATCACCGTAAACATTGAGAGATCCTTTGTCTCTTCAATGGTTGTTACTATCACATCAAATACTTTCTCCACTATTCATCTTTCTTCTATTGTCTCTCCATGAGATCCTCATTTGGGTAATCAACCCAATAAAAAAAATGTGAAGAATGAGTCTATTGTATCGTACTCTTTCATGCAAATGACTTCAAAACTCTTCTCATTAATTGAAGCTTTATTGTCTTTTACCTTTCTCCATTCCTTAATAGGATGTCCTGAGGGTATCCCATGCATCCTTGGACTTCTTTTCTACCGCAATTCTTGGAAATATGCTTCACACCCAGCTCGATAGAGATAGAAGAGGAATTTTGAGTCTTTCTTTCTATTACTCTTCGTAAAATCTTTCTCCGCCTATGTTAAGGCATTAAATGCTTTTTCATCTGGCCGGGTTCTTCTAAAACCACCTTCAATAGTTCTATAAATCTTCGGAGAGACAAACATGGCTCTCATTGTGATTTCAATAGTCATAGTTCTTCCCATTGAACCGTGGGAGTTGAGTGCCTCCCATACTCGTGCTTGTGTCGGGATCTCACCATTGCTAGCTCCCATCGAACTATGCTAAAACTTGATTGTGTTTCTTAAACAAACTTTCTCAACGTTAGAGACATAACCTTCCGTCTCTTAAGACTCTTAAGACTTCTCTTTTAAGGCTTTCAGATTGTATTCTTAAGGCAAACAAAAGACTCCGTTTGGTAAATACCGTACTTGCTAAACTTTCACACCACCGGGAGAAAAAGATTCAACAAAATTATTCTTCCTTCAGCCTTCTTCGAAGAACTACCGAGAGCCTCGGACTAGCTCGATACCATGTTGGAATTTCTAGTTATTCTCGAACAAATAAAAGAGGGAAACAATAATTTTCTTAATATAGAGATAACAATGAAACAATATGCACAATGATGGAGTAAAAACTCTATTTCATTAAAAATGACTTAGGACCTACATAAAAAAAATTTCGTAACTTCGAAGCCCGAATTACACTTCCTTCAATTCACTACTACACACACAACTCTTTTTTTTTTGGCATATAGATTTACACAACAAAATTAAAACTCAAAATTAAATTAGCTATATGAAAATGTCGTAGCAAAAAAAAAAAAAAACTTGATCTAATTTAATGCCATTCAATGCATGTTCAAAAAATTCACACTGGCATGTCAAAATGACCTATTTCTACATTAAGTCAAACATTGGCTGCCGTGTTAATATTCTCGCACAATACGTCACCTGGTGGGAGGGACCTCGATGGTTTGGTTCGACCATCGGCATTGTGCTCCCATAGTGGATATCCGTAGTCGATTTTCGATCAAGGGCGGTTGCTTCTTCCAAGTAGGTCAATTGCGGAGGGACCTAATGGGTTAGACAATGGGTCGCTTGTGCCTTCGTAGGTTATCAGATTCAAAGTAGATGATAATCACGGCCGTTGATATGATGATGTTAGCGACGTAGCATCGATTGATGCGCCCGCTCGAATGTAGTTGAATGTGGTGCGACGATGCACTATTGGTTGGAGGGCAAGTGAGTTGAACGTACGCCCAATATCGCATGTTTGCGAAGAGGTACGACGTAGGCACAAACTTGTGCGATAGTGTTTTGATTGGTCGGGCAGTTGACGTGGACCCGGAGGTTTGAAGGTGGAAATGGCGGCAAGGTGCGCTGGTGCATAGGAATAATTGCGGGAGGTAACGTGTGTAGACCACGATTTGAAAATTCAGATGGGTCGTGGTGGTCCTGGAAAAAATTGTTGGCCGCGTCCTTTGAATTCTACATCAAAACAAGTGTTTTCCATCCCGTTGTTCAAGTTTGCGGAAGCCAGATTAATTTCCAACATTTTGAAAGCTTGCGAAGTTCTTAACTTGCTTTACTATGTTTGTAAATCTGGTCAAAGTTCGGATATCCAAGCCTTTTGTGCCATAGCCAAATTTCATCAATATTGGTCAAACAACACTTTCCTAGTCTTCTCCTTCAACACATAAACATTGTTGTTTATTTTTACAACTTGAACCATTATTTCTCCTGCAGGTCTCATGGATTTGATTTTGACATTATTTTTCTTTGAACACCACATTGTATCCTAGTTACACATCTCGTACACACTCAATATATTGTGTTTCATCCCCATCAATACAAGACATTTTTTTCCTTACATCTCATACTCACAGCTTAATTTTCCTTTTGAAATTATCTTTCTTGGGGAATTGTTCCCCCAAAAGTAACATTACCTTTTCTCTGTGCTCCTGCAAGTGAAATTTTCTTCTATCTCCTCGTCATGTGCCCGGAAGAGACACCGTCCACATACCAATGGCTTCCGGCCATTGTGAGCATACAAGGCAATGTCACACTACTAAGGACTTCTCTTTTTTCAACAAAATTTTGGTCACAGATAGTTTTTCTCAATAATTAGTCCTTTCTTCTTCTCCTCAGCTTCACAATTAACTATTATATGCCCAAAATTATGGCATTTAAAACACATTGCACCCTGATCATTCAAGAGAGAAATGAATATCACTTGGCCTGCTTTTCTTTGCTGAAAACCTTCGGATCTCGAACTATCTATAAGAGAGACTAGATCCTGGTATTTTTCTACCTTGTGGCGATAGTTAACGCATGAAACAATATCAGATGACACCATTGAAACTGGCATACCTTGTACAATGAGCTGGAATTTTATGCAAATCGGTTAGCATAGACATTGTGCTCCTTTTGTTGTTGTTGACCTATCTTTGCTGTGTAATTGTCCCTTGCTACTACGTGGGCTCTTCTCTTGCTTGGGGAACAAACATACTGGATTTTTTTCTTTGAGTTCAGCTTGCCGTGTTGGACCCACAAAGATCGGCCAAGACCAATTCGATTTGAGGAAATTTATGCTTCCAATATTTTGTCCAAAGGAGCGCTCTCAAGGAATTTCTCGACGTGTCGATCAACGTTTTGGCCTTCTCCAACTCCTTCCTTAGAAATTCAATTTCTCCTTCCAGCCTTCTCACAAATTTGAGGCCTTTCCTATTCAATCGTTCTTTCAAGGGTTCTTGTATTCTCTTACCTTTCTTCGAATTGTAGGAGTAATGGCTCTACAATATCAATTTTTTCTTTTTAGCAAATTTTCCTTTTGAGTTTTGTTTTTCTTCTCGCCTCTCTATTTCTTCAAGAGAAATTATTAGGTCTTCTTCAAAATCAATCTCTCTTATTCATTATCAGATTTGATAACCCTCGATTTACAAATATTCAATGGCCATCATCATGATTTCCTTAGGGTTGTCATCATATCTCTCTTCATCTCGAGGACTAGTGGGACCGACTTTCAAAAGATCTCCCTTCTTGACATAGAAGCTCTCTTTTCTCACTTTCTTTCTATCCTTTCCGAACTTTATTAAATCTTTTCTTTAGGATCATAATCCTTTTTCATCTTTTCAGGACACTTTGATGCATAATGACTAACTTTTACAAAGTTAAAACATTTAAATGGTAACTTACCTTATACTTTCCCCGATCATCACTTGGGCTTCCCGAAAGTTGGCTTCTTCTCCCTTATAATCATAGCATGAGCCATCATGGTCATCCTTGCATTGTTTTCTACTTTTTAAGTATGGTTCTTTGTCATGCCCTTCATTTAGAGCTCTTCATCTAATAGGAAATGAGTATTCAAAGGAGTTGATATAAAGTGAAAGTGTTCATATTTGGAATTTTGCCTCATGACCGACACCTTGGGATTAAACCTCTCAAGAAGAAATATTAACACTTTTTGAACCACCACTTCATCATCTAGCTTGTCATTAAGCCCTCTTATGGTGTTTACAACTTCTTCAACTCTCAAAAAATACTTTTCAATGTCTTCATCATCATTCATTCTTAAAGATTCAAATTTCATCCTAAACCCTTTGAGTTTAGCTTTCTTACATTGTTGTCTCCTTCATAGTGAAGCCATCTTTCTACATATCGCTTTGAAAATGTGCAATCCATTACTTTTACAAGCTTTTATTCAAGTAGGCCAGCAAGCACGACATGCATTTCTTTGGTATTGCATGAAAATCCCAACTTGATATTTGGTTATTAATGTTGTAGGTCTTCGATATTCTTCTTCCACAACATCCCACACATCTCCATATCTATGATTGAATGTAGGTCCTCATCTTCACTTTATAAAACACATAATTTGTTCCATTGAACATGTGCCTTATTGATAAATCCTCCTTCCTAGTTCATCATGGTCCTTGATCTTTCTTCCAACTATTAGACCGATCAAAAGTAACCCTTTGATACCATTATTGGAAAATAGGACACTGTTGGGGGGGGGGGGCGGGGGGGCGCGCGGTGAATCAACATTGTAGCGATTTTTACCAATTTAAACTTTTCTTTTAATTTGTGCACAACATTAAATAATTCAAAAAATAACTTAAATAATCATAATAGAGATTAATGTAAACAAAAAACAAATTCAGTCGTTTCTCAATTTTATTAATAAGGAAAGCCGCAACTTGCAAGTAAAATATATGGCTACAACCAACAAGAAGCTCCTACTTCCTATTTTTCAGCTGTTAACCGAATGGAGCACCAACCCTAATAATTCTCCGCACCTATTGGAAGGAGCACCAATCATTGATCAATAAGCTACAACTTCCTGAACTCACCAATCCATTTTCATATTAGGACCCATGAATACCTTCCTCGCTTTTCAAAACAATCTATATGTCTCAACCACCACTTAGAAATGCCTACAACAATCCTACCATACCAATAATTACTTTGCACCATGAGACTGGTTTAACAAACAATCTCAAACCATGAATAAATTCTTATTAGCTAGGCATGTTTGTATAGATTTTCCTTTGTTATATTTGGCTCTTAATTTATGCATGAAACCATATTTTTCCTTTGTCCTCGCTCATACTAGTCTTCCGGACTTGTTCTCTTCCAAGTCATTTGGCCTTAATGACCACTTTCTACAACTCAAACCTTTCTATTTTTGATAAATTTATGTATTCTAGAATTTACATAGAGTTTAGCAAGCCTACTTTTTATCTTTAACTCCACCAACTTACATTAACTCAAAAAGGCGCTTCCTCTTATTTTTCTCTAAGCTCCATCCGTGGGATCTTTTCCTACAAGCTTCTTTTCCATAGGAACGATTCCACAAACATCGACTTAAACTCTAAGGGCTAGGCCTTTTAAACTCTATCAAGGCCTCTTTTTGTTTGTTAACATCTCTATGTCATTGGTTACAAATTTAATGCTTGAGCCCCTCCACGGGCCAATTCCTTGGTATCATCTCTCCGGCTATTGGCCCCACTTCTCAAACTAAGAAACCAAGAAATAGCAAAAGGGGCTGTTTAATTGTGTTCCCTCTCAGCCTTTTTATACTTTTCCACACCCTGGTCCTCCACCCGTCGCATGGACCTTGTGCGGCGCAGCTCGTAACCCTTCCCTCCCGATTTTTTATTTAGTGTTACTTTGCGAACTTCTTCAGTGAACCTAACGTAGTTAACGATACGTAGGGATTTCCTCACACAATTTCATTGTTTGTTTCTCCTTTTTTTGTTTGTTGAGCCTCCGCGTTCCCGGCCCTTTTCGTCCGAAACCACCAAAATGCAAGAATTAGAAACCTTCTTGCCCTAACCGCAACGACTTGTCTCGGTGGGGTCCTCCCAACCCTTCATTAATTGGTGTCATCTCTATCCAATAGGGCAATGTTTCTATCCGCAACATGTCCTGAAGCCAAATATCTTCTCCCAAACACCTCTATCTTTGCACCCCTATTAACCCTCAAGATCATCCTGGCTAGATGACATCACACCGACGTCACCAGACACCCCGGGCACCCGAGATTGGTGATACGGTTACCTCGGTAATAGGCCACTTGGGTGCCCAAAAACTTCTATTCTTCTTGCCACGCGTGGCCACCTCCTCGTGGCTGTGTTGACATAATCCCCTTGGTGTCATCCGTGCCAACCACGTGCCACCACCCTTGCCCTCCAGAGGGAGAGAGAAGAGGTCTGCACACATGACCCTATTTTGTGACTACTTTATTTATATTTTGATTTTCATCCTTCGTGGACATTTTCTTTGTTTCTCCCAAAAACCGCCAAGTTCAAGCCTTTCTCTCTCCTCGACCCCACTCCCGAGTAGATTGTGGTTTCCGGAGAAGTGACTCCATGTAGACCCCATTAGTTGATCTACACGTTCAACCGTGTCGGAAGAGTACTTCATGACCACAAAGCTCAGCCCTGGAAGTTTCGCCTGGCGAATAGTCGCCACTTAATTCGTCACTTTCCTCCTCGACCTCTTAGACTTGGTGTCAAACACCATGCCGTAATGTCGTCGGTTATCCCCCACCGGGACATCCTCGTATTGTGGGCTCGCCTCTCGGCCTATGTGAAGGCTCTCCCTTTTTCCACCTCTACCTCGGTCATTTATACTTGAGCGTTGGATTCCAATATCCGTTCGCTCGCTAAACCTAAGGCATAACAATACACCGCTGTTAACCCTCGGGGTAAGCCTATCAATCTGTACCGTGAGGCGAGCTCCACTTCACTCCAATGGGAATTTTCCCGCTTGTTTGTTGTGGTTTTTGCGATGAGCCCACAGATCTTACTTAGAGTTCTACCATGTCTTTCATTAACGAGGTGCTTTGGGCTATTTGCACCAGTTATGCGCCAAGGTTTCCAACCACTTTTTAAATTTGGCTGGCGGAAGGCCTCGGGGGTCACTAAAAATCAATTAATGTTTGATCTAGAGGTCATTTTGGTACTTCCATATACCGTTGGAAATATATTTTGGAGCTATATTCCAACTAGTGCTGTATACTTGCATCTGTACCGATCCGGTGTTTGAATCGTCTTAAAACTATCTATGCTCATTTGTTTCCATCCGTCATGCTGTCAACATGTTGCCTCGCTTGACAATTTACATTGCCTATTGAATATTAGGAAACACTCTATTTCCATCACCATGTTTCCATCATTGAAAATATACCTTAACATAGGCCACTTGTAAGACCGTACACACAACTTAACAACTAATAAGCCTCTCGCCTCACAAATCCCCAACCAAAAACACAAACAACAAATCCCCCAACCAAAAAAAATATTAGTGAAACAATAATGTAACCTATACCGCTCCACCACAAAGGTTGAGCACAAGTCCTAAAAATAAAAATGCCCTCTATGAGATCATACATAGTTTATATGAGCTCCATTGTAATGATAGGTCACCATTAGACTAGACACACAAGTAAACAAACCTCTTTATCCTCTCACAACCCGCACAGAATGGTCCGAGCATGTGAGCGTAGTCATGACCTAAACACATCAAACATCACAAAACCATTGTTAACATTAACCCCCAAGAAAATTTATCCTCCGATTTTTAATACACAAAGCTAAGAATAAGCGTAAGATCGACGACTAAATTTCATTGCTATGTAGTGGGATAAAAATCCATTCACATTATATATTTGCATGAATGTAACATAAAACTAGTCCTAGGATAAATTTAAATTCTTGTCCAAGGATTTGAAAATCGAGTAAAGAATTAACACAAAGTATAAATCGTAATTTTGTATGTAATAAATTGAAATTCAATCTCAACCCTCTCTAACTAAGACAAGCATAAGTGTGTGAGAAATCCCATGGCTACTATTAATTTGTTCCTTTCTACTCAATCTAGTGATTATGATAATCGAAGAATGTTTTTGAAAATATCAAATATATTTTGATTTCTAGAGTAACAAAGTAGCTTAGTCTTTACCACTAAGTTAGAAGTTATGCTCTAAATAAAAATTGCATAAAACATGATAATTTGTATTAGTCAATGAAAATTAATATTCATTAATAGGAAAATCGAATCTTATAGTATTGCTATTGCATGACATAACAAAGTGAGATGTGAAGTGCATAAATTAATTGTTTGCTTAGACAAAGGACTTTCATAAATTCCGGTGGGTAATAACCACCAGTAAGTCTATACATTTAGAATTACTCCTACATAAGTGTTGAGGAAACATAAATAATGGTGGAAAGTAATCTCCTTGATAAGTATATGTATTTACATCTTATTCCTTTACTTTTTTTATACTTCACAAAGCTTTCAAGAATTAAAACCATTCCATGCTTATATAAAAATCATGCATGAATATGGAAACCATTTCTTGAAATTATGGCATAAATGTGAAGTAGTTATCTACATGAAATTATATTGTGCAAAAGATATGGTTCAATCAAATGTTTGAAAACTATTTTTTTAATAATATTGAATGAATATTTACTTTTCAAATTTAAACATATAAATTATATTGGTCAATAATAAACTAATAATAATCAATGAACAAATCCATGACGAGAATCAAGAAAAATAAAATGAACCAAAAAGAAGAAAAAAACCAAGTGTATCACATTTATCAAAGCAAAGTTAGGGAAAATTTTAAGGATGGAAAATTATTTTGAAGTTTAAAAAATTGGCTAATCTCACTAGTCCCTAATATGCAAACTATAAATTTTTTATTGATGTATTTGTAAATTTAATCAAATTTATAATGAAATCATATATATTTTCTATATAATGTCATGGATTTTAACATAAAATAATTTTATATTGTAAAATTTGGGCGAATCATTTTTGCAAAAGGAAATTGGTGAATCTTTTTTTTTGGAAAAGCCATGGAAAATTATCCCAATTCGTGAATATTAGCCCCTAAAATTTTCCATGGCAGGTGTTCACAAAATTTATATGAACAATATTTTTCCAAAATTGCCAAGAACAATGTTTGCCACTACGTTACTTAAAAAAAAAAAAAAAAATTAACCACCTTTAGGCTCTCTACATTTTGAGAAGAATAAATGAAAGCATCTCAGAGAACATTTATATATGAACAATATTTCCCAAAATTGCTCGAAAGCAAACATGAACAATGTTGGGAGAAATTTCAACCTTTACATCATCATTAGTGTGTCTTTGAAGTTATATGGAGTTAATTTCGCGAAGGAGTTCTAGTTGCTAGGTATATATTCACCGAGTGGGATATATACTCACAAAATGTGAAGGGTGACAAGAATGAATAGCCTACTCTTGAAAACACATTAAATTGAGTTTTTTTTAAAGATAAAAGGCACAAAAATCAAATGACGAGATAAAAATTTAAAGAAATTTGGAACTAGGCTTATGAGGCAAACATATTGGTGAAAGAATTTGCTTTTTGGGAAATTAGAGATGATGAGAATGCATTTTTTTGGGAAGATTCATGCCAATAATACCCTTCTCTCAAGGGAAAAATAAACCCCGCATGAAATACAAAAAGGACACAACTCAACGATATCTCAAGCAACGATATCCGAAGGTAGCATATTTTTGGGATCCTACGAGCTCCCTTCATGGCCGGAGACAATGGAAACCTAGGTAGATTGGGTACACAAAATAGAGATCTTTACCATGGGAAGAACTCAATAATTACCTTCAAATTATATGATAATAAGCTCATCCAAAAGTGACGTAATACGATGGGGTAACGATCCGGTGACCTCTCCTTTAGAAGGGAGTGTATTATTTACTACTTGGACTAATTGTATATGGGTTACATATGGAAGCTTGGTGGGTGGACCAAAGTATCTTTTTCTTTGGTTGATATCATTGGGAAGAGTGTTAAATCTGGGATCAAATGAAAAGAATGGCTTCAAAGATCCATCAAGATGCCGGTTGTGTCCGAAAAGGAGGAGACAACAAATCACTTACCCTTTGCTTGCACTTATTTGCAAAAAAATATGAAATTGTTTATGATATTTTCAACCAAAATTTGCTCAATTCAATGGAAATCAAGTGTTTTTTGTTAGAATTGTTTCAAGTGAAGTTTATGCACCGGATAAAGAAAGCATGACATCTATTTGTAGGTATCTCTTTATGGAAATTATGGAAAGAGAGAAATATGAGGGTGTTCGGGTTAAAAATAGGCCTTTTCATGTTGTGTCGAAAACTCACTTGTAAGAATGTTAGAGAAACTCGCTAAGGCATCCGTCAGAAACATGAGATCGATTTAGATGCGTGCATGAAGCACTTATTTAAAAACTATAGTCGATATGTGACAAAGTCTCTTCTACATATAGGTCACAAGATAGGAAGAACGAGGGTTAAATTCGTCATTAACAAATTCCACATTCCATTATCACATTGAGTTTTGATGGTGCTCAAGAGGTAACCTAAGAGACACTAGCTTCAAGAGAACTTACGAGATGATAAATGTAATCCTATTCATGTTTTTATTTTTTTCGTGTCGGGAAGTAACCAACAATGTAGCTGAATTCCGGCCATTAGATAAAGGTTTACAAATTGCATCGGGATAAGGTTATTGTAGATCCATGGGGACTCTCAATTATCGATTAACATGGTAAATCAACTCACTAGGTCACCCACATGAGAAGGTTATAAATAGTTGGCATCTCAAGGAAGTCGCCAATAATATAGGAGAGTTATTTTTAATGTTTGATTACAAAACTTCAAAGCACACTAAGAGGGAAGGAAACAAGGTCACCGAACGCTTGGAAAAAATGGGGAAGTCGAGAGAGACATTTGGTAGTAATGGATGAGGAATAGTTGGAATGATTGCAACATGAATCTCCATCCAAGACCGCAAAGTCAATTTCATCCACAAGGGTTCCGTAGCAAGTCAATTTACAATGGTTTTCAAGGGGGTCCGGGCTGTAAACATCCGATGTTTTTTTTATTTTCTCTCAACCTGGCCGTTGGGTCCTCGTGTTCGAGTTGGTGGTCCTTTCTCCTCGTATACCCAACAATCTATTCAACCCTCTAGAATATCATTCAATTGTCTAGTCTTAGTCGGAGTCCGGTATCATGGGTCTTTCTCTGTTTGATTCTAGTTGTGTCTTCTTCAAAATATCCCAAGGTATATTACTAAAGCCACACGGGTTTATAAAATTATTCACCTTGCTCCAAAACACCCAAGGATTCTTCTTTGTCTAAAACTAATTTTTTGTGGGTTTATTAATGACATATTTGTTGTAACTTCAACTACACAATCCAATCCTTTTGTCAAGAGGCATTGTGTAACGACACTAATGTAGCACCAAATCTCCTCCAAACACGCGTAGTAGTCGGATTTGTGGGTTGTCCTTAGTTATTTCCAAGTTTCCTTACATATACAAGTTAGTATGGCCCCATGTCAACATTTTCTTTAGTCATAGGGGGTGGGCACACATCAAGGGCTTCATCTCTCCGGGCATATTTGTACCCGTTGGATGGGATTCCCATAGCAAATTTCTTTGATGTAGTTCCCATGTGGAGGTGGTAAGGAAATCGGCACCCTTGAGGCCAAAGAATTTGGTGATACTTTGTGCTTACTTTGATCAAGTTTTCTCTAGAAAACCAAGAGGGTACCTAATCCATGCGTACTTCGGCAGAGAATATTGTATTTCATGCACCTCTATCTCATCACAAAGCAAAATGGAAGTTTTTCTTCACGTGGTGCTCCTTACAAAAAAGTAGCTAATGGTAAAATCTTTGCAGACATGAAGAGCTAAAGAGGATATTGAGGAATATTCTTTATGACATGGATGTAAATTGTTAATTACCTAAATAAAATGGAACAACACATTGTCTTATAGTTTGGCACTTATTTTGATGCACCGTAGAACGAAGAAGCAATGATAAATTCTCTCATGTAAACATGGTCAATGCAACCTCGTCACCATATCGTCCAACCATCATATTTGATCAATTAAATTATGTTTAGATATTTCATGTTAGGAGCTTCTTTCATAAACAGTTTTGTATGAGCATTGATTTTATTTTTTTGGTTGTCTATCATCTTCTATATGTGGTATATTTAATTAGTGTCTAAACCTGTCGTTGGCTTGTCTCTAGCAGCTGCTTTTTCTTTCTATGTAAGGTTTATAATCACCTTTAATTCTTAATCGTGTGGTTGCTACTCAACTTTGCCCACAATAACATTGTGGTTTATTAATATTAAAAACTATGCTTCAAAGAATATCAATTGTAATTTGGTTATTTTTGGAAATTAGAAAACATGGGATCAAATATGCAAAAAAAGAAAGGTGCTTCTTGAGAGTTTTATTAGTCTTTTTCTCGAGTGTTTTTTTTTTTTTTGAGTTTTTATCTTATACATTTATTTGAAGAAATTATATACGGTAAATTATTATTATAATAAAATGTGTTAATAATGTATCATGTTTGTGTGGAAAAACAAACTAGATTAAATACCAATTTAGATTCATCTTAATTCTAGATTCACTAAGTGAGAGGGATCAAATATTTTGGGGTGTAAAATATCTTTTCGCCTAGAGGCGCTTCACAACCCAAGATGGGAGTAGATCTCAAACCAAGACGTAGTGATCTCATAAACCCGTAAACATGTAAGCATAAACATGTAAACTTAAACCTAAACCTAAATTAAATGTAATGTTTATCATTTAACATTTTTTAAATAAACACGTAAAATTAAACCTAAATTAAAATGTAATGTTTAACATTTAACATTTAACATTTTTAATCTAATGTCGGCTAACTTGAAATTGACCGAATAAAGTGTCACAGGTAGTTTGATTAGTTTGTCCTTTAGATTGACCGTTAACCTAAATATACTTTAATGAAACATAACATAAACCAGCAGCATAATGAATTAAACAACAACAATAACTGTGAAATAAGAGGCAAATAGTTTTACTACAGCAGTTCGTACCTCGTGGACTACGCTTCCGGTCCGCTTTTAAGTGGGCGTCCGTTTTTATTAGGATTTATATGGAAGAATCTTTATGCTGAAAAGAACAGAATAATGTGCTCGCAGGCACTTCTGAACTTCAAACAGAAAGTACACTTCGCTGCCTTCCGAGCGCCATCTCCGTGCTCAACTCGACCACCTCCACGGCCAAGCAATGTTACAAACAAAATCGCCTCTCTCCTCTTGAAATTGCACTAAAAAACTCAATGTATTCTCAAAAGCTACAAGCTTAACTCATAAGCCAATTCTCTGGTTTAAATATTGGCATTCGAACCCAATTTTGGAAATTGGTTGAGTGAAATTTGAGATTAGGGATCTCGAATCCCTATCTCCACACAAACCTAGGGATTAATTCCTATACCTTAGCACACAATTAACTTGAAAACCCATATTAAAACATTATGATAAAGTTTCTTCGGCGGTTATGCTAACCGGGCAGAGTGTCCTCCGTTGCATGTGATCGGTGAGTTATCCCGGTTACGGTCCATTGTTCTGGCGGTTCGGCGGTTAACAACTGGCGGTTCAACCCGACGGTTATCAATATATCTCCGCCGCGGTTTACATCTGAGGTCACTGAGTCCTCCGACGCGGTTAGGAGTTAACATAACTCTGTGGTTTTAATACAATGTTTTTAAACCATATATATATCAACACCTGAACCTTGCCATAGTTTAAAACCTATCCGAACTTTGTTACAATGGTTTTTATCATAGGTTTTAAATCCCGATTTTAAAACCTTATCATATATTATGGACATATGTTTTAAAACCCACCATGATCCCATAGTTCGAACCTTATAAAAGATTTATGCAATGGTATTAATATATGTCCTGTCTCCGAACCTTATAAAAGGTTTTTGGAATAAACATTTTAAGACATATTTGTTTTAATATATCAACATCTGAACCTTGTTTAAAAGGTTTTCGGCAATGTTTTATATATATGTTTTTTTGTATGGGATTTTAGGATTTAGACTTAGGATATGAGTTTTTGACATGATTTAGACCTTTAGATTAGGCTTTAGGTGATCATTTAGATTTTTGATGATAAGGATAGGGTTTTAGGACTAAGGTTTAAGGGTTTTAGGTCTAGGGCATAATTTCAACCTTAGACTTTCATTGTCCTTTTTAACCCAGAATAGGATTTAAAAACCTTTACATCATATCACAAATGACAACCATGACACTGCAGAGCTTTCACCCGGCGATTTGATGATTTCAAAGATCGAATCGACGTCGTAACGCTCGGAGTTGCCTTTGGAACTTTGTTGATCTTATATCGATCAAGATCCTTCGGGACTGGGCCTCTTCCACTTAAAAAGCTTTTGGACCACCAAAGCTTAATTAATCGACAATAAGTGAGAATACAACTCTCTCACTTTCATCTTGACTTTGATGATGTACCAATACATTCGATCAATCAACTCGCAAGTGATGACTCGATGTCGACCAGGTCACTTCTTGAATCGGGTGGACTGCTCCACATTTCTGCAAAAGATGTACAACTTGCAATGATGGTGAAACAACCTGGTTATAAACATGGCAATTGACTTTTCACAAGATACCATGAGTTAGTGATTCACAATCTTTGAAAACTGTCATAGAATATTGTTCAATACCATTGACTTGGTATTAATAATCCGTTTTGCGGAATGAAAGAGACTATTAAAGACATTTTTGACATCACTATTTGATGTTTCCATTGATTATCACTGGCGACAAGTTGAATACTTTGACACCGTTTTTAGAAAGGCTTTGATATGAAAACAAAAATGCTCCTTCTCCACTTGAAAAAAGAGGCTTCTAATGGCGACACAATACAAGAGAAATCAAACATTGACTTTCCCCAATATTGACCCTCGTATCTCGCATCCGTTAAGTTTCAAACTTAAATCGATTTGATTCATTCCGACATTAGGAAGAAAAATATCTAGGGCATTATCTGTATTAATATGTTGTATTCCCTCGCTATGAGTAAGATGTTTGTTTCCTCATCAAACTATCTTTAAATCGGGACTCAGTAACTTGAACGAACATATGGTCGACTCTTATGTTGTTTCTTTACACACATGATTACAAATCTTTTAAATTGTGTTATTTCTTTATGCTCTACAAATCGACTTGTGACACATTCCATTATTAGAGGCATCAGTATCAAATCGCATCTCATGTGACATTTCCTTATTATGAAGAGATGTTTTGGTTCTTAACTAGATCCTAAATGAATCTAATTTTTTAACCAAATTACCTTCATTCTGGAATTATAACATGAACAAGTATCCAAGATCCTTACGTTGTTTTTTACTTTACCTGAGGCACTTTACTGAACTACTAAACGTCTATCCCATTAGTATTAATTAAATTCAAGTGATCTTGAGTTTTATGTGCCCGAACGATGTACTTAATCCCATCTTTTATGAGATGATACATATAGTTCCTTTTACAATATATTGCATCATGGTCATAGAGATAAGGGATGCCTAAGCATAAATTCCACAAATGTCTAATGGTACTGCATCTGCATCTACTTCATCATATAGTTAGATGTGATGGAAAATTTTAACCACACTGCCTATAAATACGAATTGAGATTTTTCCTTTAACCACCCTAAAGGATATGGCTTTGGATGATTATTTGTTTTCAAACCCAATTATGCAACCAATGACTTTAAATCAAATTTTCCCCGTGATCCCATACTTCCACAATGCATTCATCTTAGTATGCTTGAAGTTACCTCTTATATGAAATAATCCTGATCCTTTTTCCTTCATTCATCTCAGTGATACCAAGAGAAGCAGGTATACTAGCTTTAGAAACCTTACATGTTGTATTACAATAATGATTTCACCTTCACCACCAATCGGACCCAAATCCAAGGCTTTGGATTGTCGTTTCAACCTTCTTTTATTCCTTTCTCATTTGGAACTTTTTTTGCTTCTTTAGTTCCGGATGAAGTTTCCAACACCCTTTGCTTCATCATGGCCGCATCTTTTGGAAATGTGTACAAGTATAAATCATCATCTCCTTTCCTGGAGTTTACATGCCCTCTTTTCCCTTTGACTTGCCCTTCTTTTTTGCTATCTTCATTTTACATCTCATGATGTTCCTTATGTAAAATTATGTTAGTCTAACAATTCACTCGACATGAATAGCTTGAACGACAAACTTCATCAAAATCATCAAGATTGAACATGAAGAATATATGTCGCAAATATGAATGCAAACTTCCCCATATACTTCAACAAAGTTTCTTTGTGTCCAAAACAAGTGCGAACAATGCCTTCTTTCGGAATCTTATGTGAACTCTTGAACACTCGTCACTTGATTTTGTCACAAGCGCTGTCAATCCATTGCTAAATTTTTGTTGTGTGTGACCCAAGGGATATAATTGTTTTCAGAGCCTTTATAACCTAGTCCATGAGGACAACTTTTTCTCATGCTTTAACGCACCGTGCTCCTACTCTACCGTATTTTCAAAGCAAAGACTTCATTCTAAGAGTATGACTGATCTTGTCTTATAATCCGTAATATTTTGAATACGACAATAGACTTCTAACCCGTTTTACCCAATTATCTAGTTTCGTGTCTATTTCCATCATACACAGTAATTCGAACTTAACATCAAACAAAGTGCACTCTTAAGTTTTTTTCTTATCCGATTCAATCATACGTAGAAGAAGAAGAAGAAGAAGATGGAGATGAAGGAGGAGATTTATCTGCCTTGCCTTTACCTTTTCTTTGATGCCTTTGACGTTGAGGCTTCATCTTCTTCTTTGTCTTCCACATAATTCTGCCAACATTTGTCGCATGTTCATAAACATTCACCTAATTTGTCTCATCCATGGACTCATTTCAAGATCTTCAGAGTCTCAATACCTTTCACCCTCATCGTTGATTGATGAACGACTTTCCGTTTTCCGATCTCTCGGATCGAATTCCTCAAGCTCGCCTTTTCCACGTTGCAATCCCAACCTTCTTAACATCCAATAACAACAAACTACAAAGCACAACTGCTCGATACCACTTGATCAAAATTGACCGAATAAAGTGTTGAGGTAGCTTGATTAGATTGTCCTTTAGATTGATTGTTAACCTAAATATGCTTTAATGAAACATAACATAAACCAACAGCATAATGAATTAAATAACAACAATAATCAGAAAGAAGCGCAGGGCAAACAAGCTTTGATTACGGAGTTCGTCCCCGTGGACTATGTCTCCGGTCCACTTTTGGCGGGGTTCGTTTTTATTAGGATTGATCCTGGAGGAATATTTACACCCAGCGAGAAATGGTAATTAATGGGATCATAGGCACTTCTGAACTCTGCAACAGTATCTTCCTTTGTTGCCCTTCCGACGCCTATCTCCGTGCTCAACTCGACCACCGAAAAAACCGACCAATGTTGGCTTATCAAAATCGCCTTCTCTCCTCTTGAACGTACTCAAAATCTAATGTCTTCTCAAAAGCCAAGCTTAACTCATAAGCCAATTCTCTGGTTTCAATAGCGGCATTCGAACCAAATTTGGAAATTGGTTGAGTGAAATTTGAGATAAGTGATCTCGAATCCCTATCTCCACACAAACACATTAATTCCCACACCTTAGCGCACAATTAATTTGAAAACCCATATTAAAAGATTATGATAAAGTTTTCCTGGTGGTTATGCTAACCGGGCGGAGGTCTCATTGTATGTGATCGGTTAGTTATCCCGGCGGTTGTGGTCCATTGTTCTGGCGGTTCGGCGTTAACAACTGGCGGTTCAACCCGACGGTTATCAATATATCTCTGTCGCGGTTTACATCTGAGGTCACATGGTTCTCCGACGCGGTTAGGAGTTAACATAACTCTGTGGTTTTAATACAATGTTTTTAAACCATATATATCAACACCCGAACCTTGCCATAGTTTAAACCCATCCGAACCTTTGTTACAATGGATTTTATCAGCGTAGTCAAATCCAGACTTTTGAACCTTTATCATAGTTAGTTTTTATGACATATGTTTCAAAAACCCACTATGATCCCATAGTTCGAACCTTATAAAAGATTTATGCAATGGTATTAATATAGCAATGTCATGTCTCCGAACCTTATAAAGTGTTTTTGGAATAAACCTTTTAAGACATATTTATTTTAATACATCAACATCCGAACCTTTGTTTAAAAGGTTTTTGGCAATGTTTTATATATGTTTTTTTTGTATGCGCTTTGAGATTTAGATTTAGGATATGAGTTTTTGACACATTTTGGGACCTTTACTTAGCCGAGATCACTAGATTTTTGATGATGAGGATAGGGTTTTAGGACTAAGGTTTTAGGATTTTAGGTCTAGGTATAATTTCAACCTTAGACTTTCACCGTCCTTTTTAACCTTAGTTTAGGATTTAAAAAACTCCTTTATATCATATCACAAATGACAACCATGACATCGAAGGAGCTTTCACCTGCGATTTGACGATTCCGAAGATCGAACTCGGACGTCGCACCGGAGTTGACTTGAACCGTGTCGATCTTGTAATCGATCAAGATCCTCCGGGATCATCGGCCCTATTTAAAAATCAATCTAATTATTATTATGTATAAACACAATATAAATTTAAAATATAAAGAGATTTACGAACACTCAAAAAGAGGTATGGTAAATAAATAAAAACCTCTTTTATATTTACTCCATAAACCTCTTCATATTTACGGAAACTCAAAAAAGAGGTTTTATTTAAGTGAAGCCTATGGGCCAAATACCATGGTAAATAAAGGATGTAAGGTGAATAAATAACATATAAATAAACTAGAGGTATGGTAAATAAATAAAACCTCCTTTTATATTTACTCTATAATCCTCTTTATATTTACGAACACTTAAAAAAATAGGTTTTATTTAGTGAAGTCTATGATCCAAATACCATGGGCCAAATTATTATTAATACCACGAAAAAATATTATTAACCCTAATATTAATATTAAAAGATTATTATTATTATTATTATTTTTAAATACATAATATTAATATTATTAAATTTAATAAATTTTGATTAATACAATATTAAATTCGTTATAATATAATATACCATGATAAATATTAACTCTATATATATATATAGGATCGAAGAACAAAGACATAGAGTGATACATGTGGAGAGATAGGGGGAGTCACAAGGGGAGAGATGGAGATAACCGACAGATAGGGGAGAGACGAAATAGAGAGAGAGAGGGAGAGGGAGAAACAAAAATGGAAGGGGGAGAGACAAAAGGAGAGAGGGAGGGAGATAGTGATAGGATTGGAGGGTAGAGAAAGAGAGAGAGAGATTGGGGGAAGGAGAGGAGGTAGGAGATGAAGGGAGAGAGAGGAAGGATGAGAGAGAAGAATTGAGAGAGTAGGAGGAGAAAGGGATGGATAGAGAGATGGAGTTGCTGGGGAGAGGGATGGAAGAGTAACACATAAAGAGGAAGGAGAGAGAGAGAGGGAGGACAAGGGAGAGATGGAGAGAGAGTGTCTATGTTTAGGGGGTGAGATAAAGAAACAAAGATGTAGAGATGGAGAGAAGGTGAGAGAAGGATATAGGGAGGGGATATATAGTAACATAGCCAGAGAGAGAGAGAGAGAGACAGAGAGAGAGAGAGAGAGAGAGAGAGAGAGAGAGAGAGAGAGTGATGGGGGAAGGGAGAGGGAGGTAGGGAGAGGAAGGGAGAGAGATGAAGGAGAGAGAGAGGACTTTTGCAGCTTCTGTGAGGGGAATGATGAGAGGACTTGAGAGAAAGGAGGAGAGTGATGGGGGAAGAGAGAGGATTTAAAGAGAGAGAGAGAGAGAGAGAGAGAGAGAGAGAGAGAGAGAGAGAGAGATGGGGGAAGAGAGAGGGAGGTAGGAGAGAAAGGGAGAGAAAGGGAAGGATAACAGAGAGAGATCTTGAGATAGAGGAGGAGAATTATGGTGGAAGAGAGAGGATTAGAAAGTAGAGAGAGAGAGAGAGAGAGAGAGAGAGAGAGAGAGAGAGAGAGATGGGGAAGAGAGGCAGGGTAGGAGAGAAAGGGAGAGAGAGGAAGGACAAGGGAGAGGACTTGAGAGAGAGGAGGAGAGAGGGATGGATATAGAGATGGAGTTAGAGAGAGAGGGAGTAAAGAAAGACAAAGAGAGTGATAAGTGTAGAGAGGGGAGTGACAAGGGAAAGATGGAGAGAGACTGTGTTTTGGGGGGGTGAGATAAAGAGATAAAGAAAGATACATGGAGAGAGAAGGGGGATAGAAGGAGAGAGAGAGAGAGAGGGATGGATATAGTAACAAAGTTGGAGGGTGAAGAGAGAGAGAGAGGGGTGGGGAGCGTAAAGGGAGAGAGAGGAAGGAAAAGAGAGAATGTGGAAAGAGTGGAGAGAGGGAGGGAAAGAGAGACGAAGTTGGAGGGGGAGAGAGAGGGAGGTAAGAAGAACATATAGAGAGAGAAAGGTGGAGAGAGGGAGAGAGGTAGTATAAGGAAGAAAGAGAGAGGGGGAGAGGGAAACATGAGGAAAATAGAGAAGCATGGGAGAGGGACGAAGGGGGAAGAGAGAGGGAGAGGGGAGAGGCGGAGGGAGGGATGTATAGATAGATTGGAGAAGGAGTGTATGTTTTGGGGGGTAAAATAGAGAGAGATAGAGGGAGTGAGGGACAACATGTGGAGAGAGGGAAGAAGAGAATATGGAGAGAGGGATAGAGGGAAGAAGAGAGATACATGGATAGAGGGAGGAGGGATAAAGATTCATAGATATGGAGTGAGAGAGTCGTTGTTTTGGGGGGGGGGTGGGGGTGAGATAGAGATATAAATAAGGAGATTTGGATGGAGATAAATATATATATATATATGGAGGGGGGACAAGATAACATACGTCATTTTGTCACCATGACACTTGACGGTGTTAAAAATGATCTTCTCCGTCCATACATAAGTTCCAACGCACTCCTTGCAAGTCAAACATTTATATTCTTTACCAAATTCTGCTAATTCTTGGGTAAAATGGCTCTTTAACATGTTGAGCATGACTTGCACACTTTTCTTAGCTTATTTTTGTGCATGTATAATTTCTTCCATCGAGACCCGCAAAAAATGTGCTTTGTTCTCCCCTTGCGTATTGCACACATGACTCAAAGAAAAGTAAAAATAAAAGTAAGTTTTAGAAGCCTTGTTAGGCGATATATCCCAACCAGAAGCTGAGCCATATCTACATTCGATCCAAACCCTCTAAACATGGAGCTAATTCCCTTGGATCAAGGAACCATAATCCCATTATTAATGGATCTCATCCTCTTTTGTGGATCTAAAACCTCCTCCATTTGTCCTATAAATTGAGTAGAGGGTAGAGGGTTAAGGGAGGTTCACAAACGGTAGTCTTATGCTGGTAATTTTGGGATTAGAAGTTTATCATCCAAGGAGAAGGATTAGAGTCATTTTGGAGGAACCTTCACGACATCAAGGCAAGGTTGTAAGGATCTTATTTTATCTCTAAATTAATACATTTGAATAATTTTTCTCATCGTGTTACTCCTTGGAATTATGAATGGTTTATACTCTTTATGTATCTATTAAGGTAATTTCAATTCTTGATCTCCTTGATCATTAGATTAATCTTGTTTTAGATCATATTATTCCACATGTCTTTGATCCCTTGTATTTGTTTGCGGGTCTCATCACATAATTGAGAGCTACATCGGGACATGAGGATCTTCATCAAGCATTTCGCAAAGAGCTAAGAGCACCACTTTCATTTCTCTAGTTTGATGATTCAAAAAAGTTAACTTAGGGAAAGATCTATTCTTATGTCTCCGTTTGTTTCTAGTTTTCCTTTAGGATTCCGTGGAGATCGATTATGTCCATAGAATGGATTTTTCCATATAACAAATTGTTAACTCCACTTGGGAAAGCATTAGTTCTCTAGTTTTTCCTTGGTTTTTCTTTTCCAATTTTTCTCGTTTGACTATATTAGAATGTTGGGAAAACTCGACCTTTTAGATCCTTTGGTTGATAAGAATTGTTTTTTTTTTTAAATTTCCTTTAGTCACAGCTTGTTTCAAGAATAAGAGCGCAACCGTGTACTTTGTTCTCAAGACACAATACACATGCGCACTCAGATTGTATTGACTACCTACACAATTCATTGAAATTTAAAAAAAAATAATATTTCTTCTAATCAGAGTTTGATTTTAATTTTTGAATGGTCATATTTGCTTTTTGTAATCTTCGAACCTTTTTTTGGATTTATTTGGATGCCATAGTGAAGCCTTTTGGGAATTCATATTGTGTTCACATTTTTAGTAGGGCTTGATCTTGTCTTTGTTGTTTCATTCGAAAAGGATAGGTTTCTACTTGAACTCATTGTTTTCTTGTCTTTTTCTTGCAAATACACTAGACTTGTTATTAATATTACTTGTTTGAGAAAAATATTTTTTCGTATTTTGTGAAGCATCTTCTAGATTAGTGAAGTTAGGGTTTTCTCAAAGAAATAGTGTTTTTGTGAAAATTTATTCTATTTGTTGAATGTCAAAAGTGAATTATTCCTTTTTTAGTAAAGTATTCACAAAATTGCACTCATAGGCAACATTAATTAAGAGCATTCATTACCAAATTTTCATTTTTAGAGTTTTGTTGTTTTTCCATAAATTTTGAAGAATTGTAAGTGATTGTTTGCAAAAGAGATTTTGTATGTTTATTTTACTTCTAAGTGAATTAAAATTTTCATTAAAGTTTTTGCAATCGAATACCTTTTCAAGGTGAATTTGCATTTCATGAAAAAAATAATGTTTTAGAATTTTGGGTTTTTTATTTCTTTTTTTAAAAATCAAAGAACCTTCACTTTCCCTTAATTAGGATTTCATCGAAAGAAAAACATCACATTTTCTAATAAGTTGAATTCATTAGAGTATTTGAGTTTGGCCGCGAAATATCACTGCCCACCTTCATAACCCTCCGAGTAAGTAACAACCAAATAACACAACGTTAATTAAAATCAATCTAGAATTTTTTACATTTTTAGGGCTCATTCCACCAACATAGACCGTGTTAGTGCTTTGGAATAGGAGAGTGAGTAAACTTTCCAAAGCAATAAACAAACAATAGAATCTTGTGGTAGGGAGTAAATCTAGTTATTAATAGCTTTTCTTTGGAAAGCTCTTCTTACACAAGAGTTAAGCACGAGGTCATATTGACCCGAAGTGAAGTAATCGTACATACTTCATTGGTAAATATAGAAGATTTACACACATTACAAACAATGTTGAAAGGTACTTGGGGTCACTTGTTAGCAAACCTTGATTTACCATGTTGAATAGCTCTCAAGGGGATTGAACTTAGTTACTCCGCCTTTTGCATGTACGTAGGGCCTGCTAAATCGGGCCTCGGTTTAATTTTGATAGTTGGTAACTTAGTGACCATAATATTAGGGATTTTTTTCCGAGGGTGACGATAGAGGTAAGGTCTATATTCTACCTCGGAAAATACATTGACTAGACTCACTTGGAATTCTTGGAGGGTAACTTCACTCGAGATGGCATATGTGGAGTTAATTGCAATTGCATCATTTCATTAAGTAGGTTTCTTGTTAATTGTTTTCATCTCCATATATTTTCACATTGATTTACAAGGCATTGGATTTCATCACCAACTAGTGATTTCTGCCAGAAAACAAAATGTTTGTGTGCGATTTGACCCTAGATTTGATAGCGTGTGTTCATTTGTTTTTTTTTACTTTTTAGAGGCTTTAGGTGTGATTTATCGACATTTTTTTATTTCTTAATTAAAATTAATCGTGGCTGAAATAGCAAGGCACCACGGGAGAACGTGGTGGTAAACTCTGAGTACACATTAAGTCAATTCGAGAAAATTAAGACTAAAAGGGAAAAATTAATGGTGATCCGGGTCTTTAGATCACCTCGAAGCATCTATTTTGCACAATTCGAATCTAAAGTGAATCAACTCGTGGATTTGAAATAGACTTAGAACAAACTAAACCATTAATTATTGGAACCCACATGAGAATCCGTCATTAGTGAAGCTTTATACATAGTTAATCGAGCTAGAAATTTCGAACTTGAGTCCGACGTTCAAAACTCGAGTCTCATTCAAAAGTTATATCCCCTACTCTTGCTCCACGCTCACCCAAAGTAAAACCTTACTCGCTTATCAATATTCCTTTCCGGTCTCATTAGCATCAAATATATTACCGAGGACGATGAAGAAGAAAACTCATAGTAGTCCATTTTTGTTGGTAAAAAAACCTTCTCCTTTAGACCTCTCCTCTTTTCTCCTTTTCGACGGATCCTCTTGGTACCTTACACCATTTGAATTTTCACATTCATATGGTTACGCTCATCCACATCACCTCATTCCCTTTTACCATCTCGCCCATAAATAATAGCTAGTCGAAATGGCTTCGGGAAGTATGTCTACCTCGATGCATCCATGTTTTCAAATTCCCCGTAAACCTTGCTATATGGTGGTCCTTCGCTCCTCCTAGGTACCGCTCACTTGTTGGGAATTTTTTCAAGAGCATCTTTCTCTCACAAAATTCTACTATTTCAACTAATTTAGTAACGTCTACCGCCCAAAACTTGACCTGGACCAATACATTCATATCATTTCCGACGGTAATCCTCAAGTTAACCCGAAAGGTGGTTATAATTTGCCCTGTGGAAAAACTCCCCTCCTCGAGGGAACCTTTTTTGGTTCATATCCCATGGCTTCAGCAGAAAAACCCTTACCTAATAACTATCAAAGTTATGGTCTCCGATGCCTCAAGTTGGTTTAGGTAAAGCCTTTGTGTCACAACCCTTATAGGCACCCTTATCCAAGGATGAATACTATCCGGAATCCTTCATTTTCTCAAAAAAAATTTCCAGCTTGCTACACATATGCCCATTTACCAACTTGATCAGAAATCGGACAACTCGTTCTTACTCAAGTCCAATATCTTGTTCAGTGAATTCCTCAAGTTAACCCACAGGCATCCGTTCAGCAACCTAGTCCAGAAATAAATACTCCTATCCAATCTATCGAGAAAACACATGTTCAAAGAACCTAGCACACCTAAAATTCCTATCTCGGGAGTATTCCAAGTTTCTTCTCCAATTACCCCTCAAGTATCAAAGACAACCTATTACATTAAAGTTATCGCTCATACTTTAGTTTATCGTAGCTAGACCTATAGTCAATTATATACCTCAAATTCCTTTGGGAAAGCTTGGTATAGGAAATTTTGCAAAAAGATTTTCAAAGCCGAATTTTTAGGGCCCATTCTTTCGTGTCATCCTTATCGCAGTCAATTATTTCAACCAGCCTTTGCAAGGCCAACACTTTCTGTGGGAAATACCAATTGGGACAAGATAGGACTAACACGCCATTCCGCAGTCAACCATACCGTCATACATTTGTGACATATCTTCTCAACTCGCTTACATGTCTAACCCTAGTTATCCTAGAGGCATGAAAATCCCAACCGTTCAAAGCTATTCCCGACATTCGGATATCCTCCTCTGGTACCGTAACTATCTCGTAGTTAATGCCGTCTCTGTATAGCAATATCCCTAATGAAAGTTACCTTTTATTGCAAACTTGGATTTACCGTATCCTCAGACGATCGAGAAATGATCCAATTTACCGTTTTCTTTTGGTCGGAAATGCCTACTGCTTCTATTATTCTCCAAAATTTGAAGATAAATCATGAGAGTAGCCTTTCAAACCATGTCATGACATATCATATTTGGTGCACATCCAATTCATTAATCGATGGTTCCATTCGATTACGAATTTCTAATGAACCTTAATTTTTTTAGCCACAAAATGGTACATTGAAAGTTACCACGAGCCTCTTTTCACAATTTCAATGCCTTAGAAATCGCTTTCTTGACCCATTTTTTAGTTATTTTTTCCTCCGTTATGACACCGGGTACTGAAATTTTTACATCATTAAAACAAAATTTGTCTACCTATATTTCCAATCGTATTCACAAATGGAGACGTAGGTGTCATTTGGTTAAAGTTTTCATTCCGTAATTTATCTGTGTTGAATGGTTTATCAATTCTTTACTTCCAAAAAAATCATCGAAGATGTTTCCAAGGGAGGTGTTGTAACAAAGAAAATTTATTGCTCATGCCCAATATCCGGACCGAGTTTACACACAAGTTAGACACTCTTTATGAAAAATTTCCGTATTTCCTTGCCTTAGTCAAATAAACAACTCCTTCAAACTCTCACACCATAGACAAGCAGTAGCCGTTTCCTCGTTAGGCACACATAAGAGTAAAAAGAAATATTCAAAATCTAATACTCCAATTATAGCTTTCGGATTCACCTAAACAAAAATCTTCTCTCGAAAATACTTCCGAAATTAACATCGAGATTCATCTACCAAAAGAAAAATAAATTGAGCGGAAGTAAAAAAAGAAGGGGAGAAAAAGAAAAAAAAAATCTTCGAAAGAGAAAACCGATAAAACCAAACCATCCTGAAGAAGAAACTTCATTATCCTTGTTCAATTTGTGATGAATATCATTTCACCAAGGAGTGCCCTCACCGCCCCGAGGTAACTTAATTCTTCAAAGGTTCACTCCAATTGTTTTGAAGGATCCATTTCTTCCCAGGACAAGAAATGGTCTCTCATAATGCTTCTTCTTCCACCTCATCAAAAGATATCATAATGATGTATTCTCAAGTTATTTTTGCTACGATATCTCAAGATTATGAATATAAGGGTCATGTAATGAAAACGATGTTGGTCTGTTCTTACCAAGCCTCCTACGTCATTTCTCCTCCTTTGTAACCATTACATATTGAGAAATCTCATTCGACATGGTGATTCGACCACCTCCTAAAGGTGTTCTTCGAAAGCCGCATTTTAACCACATGAGCGAGTCGTCAGCAATCGACCGTGTCACCTTCAATAATGTTGGCCTCAAAGTGCCACAAAATTTTCCAAAATATAAAAGGAAATTATTTTTGTCGGTTATAGGAGCTAGCTGAACCTCGTGATTATAATCTAATTATATTTGATCTATACAATTATGTACCGAAACCTCCACATCAACTAGCTTTCAAAATACCATTTTTTGTTAAAATTAAACAATTTTTTCGTATAGCAATTAATGAAGGAGCGTCCACATGTATTATGTCTATTTCTTGTTGGAAAGACCTTTGGTTATCGAAAAATAAATAAATACCCCATGACTTTGAAAGCCTTTGATGAAGAGGTTTCTACCATATGATTCTTAATGATCTCCTATAGAGACAGACAAAAGAAAACCATTGTAGTTGAAGCGAGGTTGTTGATGCCCTTTAACTTAACTATAACCTTTTACTAGGACGAATTTGGTCTTATGCTATGTCGTCATAGTCTCATCATATTTTCGAATGATAATTTTCTCTCACACAAAGGATAATTTTCAAAGAGATCATCTATCTTACTATACTAAAAGACCCTACCTGGTACCGGTAGTATCCTTTTGTTGAAAGTTGATTACTCCATATGAATATGTTGGGGTAGTTTTTCTCAAGGATTCCCCTCTATGATGGGAACATTTTCTATGCCTCCACTAAATTTTCCTCATAAAAGTTGCCCATGTCAACATGATTACATCAAGCACATTTCCATTTCCCCGATCCTTGGATTGTGCCTTCGCATTTTGAGTTGACAATGTATGGCAATGAGATGCCTTTAATCCGTTTGAATTGGCTTATCAAGTAGTTCAATCACTTTCTCGACCCATCATCAATCGAAACTAATAAATTGAATGTGATCAAGTGATGACTATTCTCATTTATCACGTTTAACACCAATATAATTTCATGATCCTTTCTTTGTATCAAACATTTCCAATTGACGAGAGTATTATGGAAGTTATGAATTTGGATGAATTGCCATGGAATTATCACTATCATCATTCATCCTTTTCAATTCGAACTTGGATAAATTGAGAACAAATTTTCACATCTTTTTAGCTAAAATTGTCGATAATACTCAATGTCCTATGTCAATCCCTTCATTAGGATTTAGAAACGAATTTTAGAAAACATATCTTCAACGATACCAATTTAAATTTTAGTTAAATGATAATTTCCGAAACATTCATATAGGCGCTTCATGCTCTCTTGATGAAATCAACACGTTTTAAAGTTCTATTTCGTTAACTAAGGATATTTTTCCTGTTCCTATGAGTAAATGCTAAGAATCGATCGTTAATATTTTGATTCATGCAATTAAGACATACCCGAATGATAAACACATCAAAAATATTATGTCGAGTTCATCCACAAAAAGTTGCCGCTATTAAGGTCAAGTTGAAAAATTATCTATGAAAGAAAGTTTCATTTACCCCGTTCCCTTCACTAATTGGGGTGAACAAGAAATGGGGGACTATTCGAGTATGTGTCGATTATAAGGACATTAATAAAGCTTTTTCAAAAGGAAATTATCCCACCCCTTACATCGACCAAATTGTCGACAATTGTGTCGGAAACTAATCTTCTTATTTATGGATGGATTTTGTAGGTATAATCGTATAAACATACTCCCCCGTCAACCAACCCAATACTACTTTAATTTTTCCATGGGGAACATTTTCCTATCGCAAACCACCATTTGGATTGGAAGAATTCTCACGTAACCTTTCAAAGGGCCATGATTACACTTTTCACAATATTAAGTATATTGTGCAACCCTACCGGATGACTTACTAGTTCATTCATTGAGACGACAAGATCATCCCATGCATTTGAAAACTATCTTCATTCAATGTAGGAATACAATATTCGTTTGAATCTACATAAGTGTGTACTTAGTACAATCAAGACGATTATTTGGATTTATCGTTTCTACAAAGGCATTCGTGTTGATCCACTTAAGGTCGAGGCCAATGTCAATCTACCTCCTCATTCCAATCTTCTCCTTTAACTCCAAAGCTTGCAAGGGAAAGCAAACGCTTTTACACAGATTTATTCCAATTATGTCACCCAACTAAAGGACTTACTCGACTTTTGAAAAAGGGAATTTCATTCATTTGGGACGAGTTTTCTCAAAAAGCTTTGATGCACTAAAAAATGCGCCGACCCATGCACCGTCACTTCATCCACCCGATTATCATCGAGATTAATTTTTCATTTAGTCACATCCAATGCCACCACAGGTATGGTGTTAGTTCAAGAAGATGAATCTCGATACTTAACACGTGATCTATTATTTGAGTAGGAATCTAACGCCAACCGAAATCAAATATGTACATGTGGATAAATTGGCCTGGCAGCAATACAAGTTGTCCAATGTTTTCATCACTACACAATTTTACGCAAAACAACCATGATCTATGATTGCAACACTATGATGTGCATTATAACCAAACAATTGCTAGGGGGAAAATGCTATAAATTGATAGTTATCCCGAAAGAGTTTTATTTGGAATTAGAAAGATCTAAATCTAAGAAGCTGTCATACTTTTTGAATTATTATGTGATTTTCCCTATACCGAATCTCAAACCATGGCAGGATCATCTTCCCGATGAATCCCTATTTTCAATCAAAAGACGAGATCCTTGGTATGAAGATAAAATCACATATCTTCAAACTCAAAACTTTTCGGTGTACCGAATTTTCACAAGTCGATCTTCGTAGAATTTGGTACCAATATTAGAAATATATTATTGTTAGCGATAATCTCTATCTTCATGGTGTTTATTATGTATTTCGACATTGTTTAACGATTTATAAAGCGGCCAAGGCATTAATTGACTTTTATTCTAGAGTGTATGGTGGTCATATGCTACGGCTTGTCACCGCTAAAAGATATTGCGCATTGGCTATTTATGGCCATAACTATTTAAAGATTTCATAACCGGGCAGTTGTAAAGTGACATAATTTCCAAATTTACGATCGTAATATGTGTTCTCCAGCCTCCCTTCTTCACCCAATCATAGTTGTCATTCCATTTGCAAAATGGGGGCATTGATTTCGTTAAATGTACCCCCTCACTTCACTCGGGGGCATGTGGGTATATTATTCTCATAGTAGATTATTTTAATAAATGGCCAAGGAAATGCCTACATTTAATAATTCATATGAAACTAACAACTATTTTCATATTCAATCATGTTATTTCTAGGTTAAACGTACCCCAAGCCATCGTTACGTGACCATGGTAGCCACTTTCAAAATTTTATGATGAAATCTAGATTGGCGAAGTCGCTTGCGCCATTACACCCTACTCCTTATTATCTCATGCAGAAATGGCCAAATTGAAGCTATGAACAAAGGCTTTACCAACATGATCAAAAGTATCATCAAAATTCATAAACATAATCGGCATACCATGCTTTTCTCAAATTTTGTAAGATACCGTACTCTCCGCAAAAACATTTTCCATCGGTTTTACCTTCTCTAGCTCATTTATGGTTTGGAGGGTTTTTCCGATTGAATGTGAAATTTCGTCATTAAAAATAGCCATTGAGTTGTTACTAGCTAACTCTATGGAGGATTTTTTTTTTTATACTTAATAGAACTAGATGAAACCGCCGCAACGCCGCACTAGCCAACAAGGCTCATAAGAAACATGTTAAAGCTCAACATGATCAAAACGTTAATCCTCACATTTTGTTTAGAAGGTTACCTAGTCTTGGTTTATGATCAAGCACATGATAAACTAGGCACTAGTAAATTCGAACCAATGTGGCATGGTCCTTACATTATCAAATGTGTACTAGCTAAAGGGGCCTATGAATTAGTTGATTATGATGGTGTATTTTTAGAAGAGCCCATGAATGGTCTCTACCCTAAGAGATATTATGTGATTTATCCTATGGATATTTTTTTTACTTTACTTATATTTTATGAGTGTGTTTAGTATATTAACATTTTTACAATTTTCTATTAATTTTCCTACTTATCCCGATTACTTTTGATTTGTAGATGTCGACGTTCCCTTTAATTACATTGGCTTTGTTGATGGCACTAGTCGTAGTACTCGTAATTTATCTTCCACGGCTTGGGTCATCTATTCACCCATTGATGAGTTAGTTTACATTCATGGCGTATGCCCTTACCGAACAACATACAACATAGCAAAATATATGCGCTCATTGAACTATTTTCCGAGTTTATCACATTTGGCATTCAACATTTGATCATTAGGTTAGATTCATAACTCATTGTATTATATTTAAACATTGTCTATAAAGTTATAAGTACACAATGTTAAGAATGTTTTTATGGGTCCATCTCTTTGAAAGGTTAGCTTGATTATATTGAATATCAACACATTTCGAGAAATTAAAACACATTAGTCGACATGCATTGATAATCAAGTGTTAAATAGACATCTCATAAAATATTTTTAAATAAAACAATATTCATCCATATTGAACAAGATAGTTCGAGAATAAAAGTAGCAGTTATCATTAAGTAAAATAGTTTATAGAGTGTGTGTTACAAAAATATCATCCAAGGAAAAAGTCTTTGTAGCCTTTATTATCTCAATATACCGATACAAAGTCAAAATGTAGCCCTAAATGACTATCATCTATCCATGATGATGACTGCAGTATAAAAACATAATGTGAGCCACTCATAGTCAGCTTGTCTGATCGGTCCCGGAACCCCAACCATGTGCCTCTAGTACTAGAGAGGTAGGCTCATCACTCCTTGTCTCTCGGGATATCTATAGTAACCTTCCAAGTTGTGCTCCAACTTAGTCAAATCCTCTACTACACATGAATGTGGAGGTATAACCGTTATAGGTCGGTCTCTCACTTTTCAAATCGTCGTAGCTCGCGTCGAGTTCTACCACATCCGCATTATCATTTTGACAATTAGCTTCGTATGTTAAAAAATAAATAAAAATTTAAAAACACAAAACATAAAAATGATAAAATTTTACCTAGATCCCATCACATTCTAGCCGGGACTAGTATATTTGGATCACCCATGTAGTCCATCCTCGCATATGGGAAGTCTTCAATCATAAAACGTTGGCTTTTAGCCACACAAAAAATTGAATATATCTCACAATCGTGTCACCATTGCCACCATGCAGGAGGCCATCAACGAAACTCGTAGCACAATGCGGATCTTTGGGTCCCGCTAGATCAACAAGATTCGTTGTGGGATGAGGAGGAATCCTCTCTAGGGAAAATTAAATAAGGATGGCGCCATAACCGAAGTTCTTCGCCTTTTCCTCCTTTTCTCTAGTAAGTTGTCCTTTCATATTGATAACCAACTCTTCGCACCAAAATTAAAAATGGTGGACTCGAACACCTTTAACCAAGGCCTCGCATCTAGGCCTTGTGGCCATTGAGGTTTTGCACTACCACATACCGGTAACCCGTGAAATATATAGTCCTCAAATAAATTCATTAGATATTTTTGATATTTATCCGACCATCCTTAAGTTCGTATTAGGGACACAATATCGCCGCGTATATGAGGCGCGGGTTTCCCCACCCGGTCTATGGCCAAATAAAGTAATTTCCAAGTCCTCTACGAGACATCCCAATCAAAAAATACATGTCATCGACATAAATGGTGAGGCGGTGATCACCTATGATAACACATTGTTCTCGGACATCCCAAGCCCTCACTAACCATGTCATGACATCTAACCGAGCTTTCATTCCCGGAATGGCCCAAAATTTGTAGAGCCCACAATTCTTTAGAGATTGCAGAGTTGTCGCATTATCAATAGCTTCCCGAATCACGAGTTTCATGTTCTCTCTCTCTCCACTCCAACATGATTATCAAAATTCGTGAAATTGGCAATTTAGGAATGTTAGAACATGATTAAGAGCAATTTGTAACTTAGGTGTGATTTTATATATATTTTAAATCCTTAGTGCTTTCAACGATTTTTCTTTATAGAAAAGGTGCATTTTTGTGGTTTCTTAGTATAAAAATCCTATAAATCGTGTTTCAAAGGTGTAAAATATTACCGATGTGTGCAACCCCAAATGAAGGAAAAAATCCCCGTACACCTGCAATGCACTTTTTGAAATTACAACCTCCCAAAAATCAAACCAAAGCTTAAAAAAGAATTTTAAATAAATGAAAAGAACATATGGAAGAGATCCATTACCTGGGTGAAGCG